>JAEIFI010000243.1:0-20591 GCA_018901815.1 Zaprionus lachaisei
TGGCCTGAGCAAATATCAAATTGGTTTCAAAACTATTTGTCTCAGTGATCATAATCGCATCATTACATCTGCTAAGTGCATCTACATGTTTGTTTGTTTACCCGCTCTATGCTTCAATTCATAATCAAATTCTTGTAATTCCAAAGCCCACCTGGCAATTCTCTGATTAAGCTCAATCTTATTTAACGTTAAAGAATTACAATCTGTCACTATCTTTAAGTGTCTGCCTTGCAAATATATCCTAAACTTCCGTAAAGCATATATAATTGCTAAAGTTTCTAATTCAAAACTATGGAATTTGGCTTCTGTTTCTGTTGTCCTTTTCGAAAAATAAAATACCGGATGCCATTTTCCATCATGCTCTTTTGCATCAATACCGCCCTAAATCCTAATGCACTGGAATCACAATGTAGCTCAGGTTCCTTCTTATGATCAAACATGGCCAAAACCGGTGCCTCAACTAATTTATCATTTAATTGTTGAAAGCAATCTAACTCTTTTTCCTCAAATTTAAACTTTTTGTCCTTTCTTAATAAATCATATAACGGTTTCGCTATCGTCAACAAGTGTTTTATAAATCTTCTTAAATAAGAACACAACCCCAGGAAACTATGAACAGACTGCATTTTCACTGGTATGGGGAAATTTGTAACTGCTTCCAATCCTTCCTTCTATTCTTATGCCATCTTTACTTATCTCAAATCCCAAATACTGAACCTTATCCAGTAAAAATTCACACTTGTCTATTAATTCTAGTTGATTTTCCACTAAACGCTTAAAGACTTCTTTCAAAATTAGTAAATGTTCCTTCATACCAGCACTCGCAATCATAATATCATCCATATATATAATAACCTTATTTTCTTTTATAATGTCCCTAAATATATTATTAACAAATCTTTGAAAAACTTGTGGAGCTGTCTTCAACCCCATTGGCATTCTTAAAAATTCGTATTGGCCTAAAGGGGTGACAAACGAAGTCTATTTTATCGATTCCTTATCCATAAACACATGGAAATACCCATTTCGTAACAATTTCTCATTTAACAATTTCTCTTCTAACTATCTGCTATCTAACAATTTAACTAATTTTGTTTCCTGCATTTCATTTACTACAGTTCATTTACTAACTCTTCATCTTCCAATACACTAATTTCTTCCTTTGTGTTTTCGTCTTGATTTTCAATACGCTCTAATGCCGCTAAATCAATTTTCAGATCAAATTTTTTCATAAAGTCTCTACCCAGAACTACTCCACACCTCATAGATTCGTCGGAAACAATTATCAAATCAAAATATATTTTAACTTCTTGTTTCTTTACATAACATTGTGTTTTTCCAAACGTAATTAACTGGCTTTCATTTAGCCCAAAATATGTGTTATAACTTTCTTGCAGATCCACTCCATCAGGGACTAAGCTTATCTTAATAAATGATACTGAACATCCCGAATCTATGAGGGCTTCTGTAATAATTGACTTTTTAATACCTTTGCTAAAATAAATTTCAACTGGTCTTAAATTATTATTTTCACCCTCCGATTTGCTCTTGGGGCATTGAGCTACCAGATGTTCTGCAGATCCACATCCATAGCATGTTCCCTTCTCTCGAATTGGTAGCTTGCAGTCTTTTTTCCAGTGTCCTTTTATATTGCAATTATAGTAACGCAACTCCTTCACTGCACTACTCCGCGCTGCCTCCGATTTATCAACACGTTTAGCATCAATCCGTTGTTGTATAGGTAGTACCATCCCAGCAAACACCCGCAAAACTTTTTCAGCACTCTCAAAACCCTGCAATTTTGCTTGCATGCGAAGATTGTCGACTGGAATTCCTTCGATAATTCCATCCACCAACTCCTCATCATCCATGTTAACGTGTCGCGCGAATCCAACCTTACGGTCATAGTAAGTTACAAAACTCTCTCCAAACTTCCAGTTACACCGTTCAAAATTGTGTCGTAATTATCCTTTAGTTACTTTCCCATCGAATGCCAGTTTTAATTGCTGCAACAACTCTTCGAAAGGTTGAATAATGCGTGCTGGGTCAGCATGAAGCCATTGAAGTGCAACACCTTTGAGTTTTGCCATGCACAACAATCGACATTGCATATTGGTCAAATTATATGCACTAGCCACATTTTGTAACTGCATTATCCAATTACGCACTGACGTTTGACCAGTAAATTCTAACAGTACTTCCTTTGCCAGTAGAAACATGCTCGAAGACCTTGCAGCGTTGTCGTCAGATTCCGCACCAATTTGAATTTCATCACCATTTGAAATACCAGCGTCATCTTGTCGGGCGTCTAAATTATTTCCCAGCGCTGCTTCTTCTTGCTGCTCACTGCAACTCGCATTAACGCTATAACGCATTTGTATTTGCGTAAGCATGTCTCCTATCTCCGACTGCAAATTCCTGAGAATTTCTTGATTCTTGGAAATCTCTTTTCTTTGCACCACCAACATTACATCATGCACCAGAACACTGCCGCGATCCTCTGTCGCTACTGCATTTAACCGCGCCAATAATTCTGCTTTTCCGCCTTTTGTTGGCAAGCCCAAGATTGCCAACCATCTTTTTAATTGAGCCACCGACACTGCCGAAATATCAATATCCATGACGTGAATATTCGGACCACTTCTGATATTGTAGTAGGCAATATAATCATTATTTTAGCTCTTATTTATTTATATTTTTGTAAAAAGTAATACAATCTTCTTTTTTTTAGTTCTTCTTCGTACCGACGCTTTGAGATCAAACTTTTTACTCTTTAGCTTTTATTTATCATACATTGCATTGGATATATCGATATTATACATGGCTGCTTTAATTTACAATAGATCGATATCAAACAGCTGTTATTCTATACTATAGTTATGTTAATACAATATGTGTTTACCTTACATGCTATGTTATCTACATCTATTACACTTGTAAACAATGCATCCTCGCCAGTTGGCTGTGTGTTCTTCGCCATAGTTGCTGCATAATTTAATTGAGCTGTCGTCCTTGTTCTTAGGACAGTTTGCTGTACTTTGAGCATCGGTGCAAACGACGCAGATAGATTTTAGGGTGCAGTATGCTTTGGTGTGGCCATATTCTTGGCAGTTGGTGCACTGCACAGGCAGTACTTCAGTACTTTTTGCTGATTTTTTGACTCGATGGCTCCAGTTCGACTTTGAAGAGTGGCTGCGGCTCTTTCTTTCTGTTAAGAATGTTGATCACCGTTTTTGCGTTGAAGTTTTTCTCCTTTAGTGCCTCGATAATTTAGGATGGGGTCACTGATGATTTTATTCATTTAATGTTCACAAGCAACGCAAACATTCATATGAGAGCTTGTGTATACATACACGCACACATTGAAACGATCGCACAGCGCAAAGAAGTACGTTCATGCTTATCGTTCCGCTGTAGAGTTGTACCGTTTAGTTCAGACTTAGTTCGTTTGAACTACTCCGCAAACTGAACTAACGAACTAAACCCCTGATTTTAGTTCATTGGTCTTTGGGTCTTTTGATCTTTTGGTCTTTTGATCTTTTGGTCTTCGAGTATTTTGTTCCTTCCCTAAGTTCGTTCGTTCAAATCATGTTCATTCCATCCAATGGTTCGTTCATCTGAAGCACACGTTCGATTTATCGACTTTAGAGCGGTTCTTGAGATTTTCAAATATTTGAGTGCGCATATGAAAAATTAAAAATGTTTGCAAAACGGAAGCGCTCAGAAATATGGAACCACTTTGTTGTTTCAGAGAGTGGCAAAGGCAAGTGTGATTATTGCAAAAAGCTAATAAGCATAAGTGGAAACACACAAAGTAATTTGGCGCGCCATATCAAAAATATGCATCCAACAGTAACTGCAGGCCGCCAAATGGTAAGCACAAATGATCAGCCTTCCATTTCGGATGATTCACCAGTCCTGGTAACAACGTCCAGCACATCTGGTAGGAACATGTCAAAACTTAAATTATTTGTATGATTTTATTCTTAGTTGTTTGTATACATTTGCAGCATTACCTCAATCGCCACCTAGGCTAATGTCAGTAGCAGGACAACAAATTATAACAAATTACGTTGATCGCCCAGTGGCAAACTAGAAGATTGCCCAAATTGACCGCCAAGTCCTTAAAATGGTCGCAAAAGGCAATCACGCTCTTCGCATTGTCGAAAAGCCAGCTTTTCGCGATCTGGTAATAGCTGTCAGCAAATTCCCAGGCTACAAGCTCCCGACTCGCAGCTCACTGTCAAGTGCATTATTCCCCTCCGTGCAACAAAAAGTGTGTGATCCAATGGAGCTGGAAGAAATACTACAACTAGAAGTTTCAAAACGTTTTAGTGAATATGAAAAAAATACTCTTTATGGAGAGCACTATTTTGGATCCACGCTTTAAATCGCGTAGGTTGAAAAATGAGTCCAATTTTAAACACGCATTGGAGCAGCTTATACCGAAGCTAAGGCCAGTTGAAGCGATTTCGAATGCTGACTGCCTTGAGTCAGAAGCCACTGTGCACGTTTCTGCAAAGAAGCCATCCATCTGGAATAGCTACGATGCAGAATTTAAATCTGTGGTTCAGCCTGTTAACAATTTTGCTGCTTCTCTGTGTCTCTCTGTGCCATGCGAACGACATTTTTCTGTAGCTGGCCAGATAGTAACAGACTGAAGTAGCTTGTTACAACCAAACAAGGTCGGTAAGCTCACATTCCTGCATAATATTATGGAATAGTTATATTATTAGGCCATGGACTTTAAAAAAATTCATGGTCTATTGTGTTTGTCGGAAGGGAAATGTCCGTAACAGGCAGAAGGAGGCATAAACTATATATATTCTGAATCAGTATCAGTAGCCGAGTCGATTGAGCCATGTCTGTCTGTCCGTCTGTCTGTCTGTATGAACACCTGGATCTCAAGAGCTGGAGTCATCAAATTTTGCGACAACATACGTATATCTCAATGTTTTTTTAACATTTGGACAAGCCCCTTCCCGCCTCTGTCAATCAGTAATAACTTTTTAAAAACTACAATATTAGCTCAACAACCAAAGTTGTATATCTTATATGAGAAATACTTTGCCGCGGGCGTTATGTGAAAATTTCATTTAAATCGAACTATTAATAAGTGAGATATGATACGAATTAAACTCACTTTGAACATATATGTATGTATACTTCAGCAGACCTAATTTACGCAAGCATACCAAAGTTCAAATCTAGCGTCAGACACACAGCATTTTAAACTTTTTATTTGCATTGTATGGTAACGAAATTGGTTGACAATACAGTTTTGCCGATAGACCAAGGAGTGAGGCAATGGCCGAGTGGTTAGAGTGGCGGACGGCTGTGAGAGAGTGCGTTTGTTCAACTCCCCGGTTGAGGCGGGTGCAAATTTTCATTTATTAATTATTTATTATTTTATTTTATTATTTTTATTTATTTTATTCTAATAATATTCGGACGGCGAGTCCATACCGTTAAAATTTTTATTACGGTATAATATGATAATCCATGGCCTTATACAGTCAGCACCTGACTGTAGCGTTAGTATTTTTTTTATTTATTTTATTCTAATAAAATTCGGGCGGCGATTCCATACCGTTAAAATTTTTATTACGGTATAATATGATAATCCATGGCCTTATACAGTCAGCACCTGACTGTAGCGGTAGTATTTTTGAATTTATATTCTTAACCAACATATTAATATAAACCAAAAACATGAAGTTTCTCTTTAGCTTGAAGCAAATATTATAGTAATAATATAATATAATATTAATAATAATATAATAAAATATATTATTAACCTTTTTAGCTGACTCAAGGTCACTATCGGTTCGATTTCTGCATCATAGCTTATCTAGCCGATATTTTTGCCAAACACAACAAGAACACTTGTCAAAAGACAAGGAGCGGGCTTGAATGTACAATTGTTTCACGAAGTAGCCAACTTCGATCATCAGCATTCATCGCTAACTAACACACTGCTAGAACACCCAACGAGGGGGAGGGCAATAGTTATGTACGCATTTCTTGATTTTTTGGCACGAGCTAGAGTTGTTCAGTGGCTGAGTGAATTATGCCCCGGACTGTAAGGCCAATGATGTTGACCGTGTTCGGGGTTCGATTGCTACCGCGAATCGGCATGTGAAATTTTTTGTTTTTCATTATTTTTCATTAAAATATTTTATAAGCTCAATAACATTGAAAAATGGCAGCTGCGGTAGCCAGTTTTTTTAAGTTTTTGGTACGCAATATATGTAATTAGAACTTAGTTTTCTTTCGTAACACAACAGCAACTCCAAATATAATTTTATTGTACATACATGCGTGCAATAATGTCTGTTGAAGTGGGATACCAATACATACATGTGGATATGCAGACATGTAAGTTAACAACTAAAATGTTACAATTTAGAATAATGAACTCCAGTACGCAAGTTCCAATCTGCAAGCTGCAAGCATAATTTCCTGCACGCGCCGAGCTGCCAAGCCGAATTCTAAGAATCTGTTTGGCAACCGCTTCCGCTCCCACCAATGCATATGATTCCAAGAAGACTGCAACAATTCGACCAACAAGACATCAGCCGATGTCATAGCCTATTGGAAGCATTGAAGTCGACGGCGATCCTCTGCCACCAAGGGCAGCGCAGCTCGCAGCCAAGACTCATAGCTTGTTAGGGACAGCTTAGGGTAATCAGTTGTAAATTGGATTTAGACAAATAAAGTCATTGTTCTTAATTGAACTCTAAAATCTTTTTATTTTTTACTTTGCAACCTGCAAGTAATTAACTGGCGCCCGAGCAGGGACCGTCGCGTCGATACGAAAACGTGTAAGTTGCGGCTGACAATAACATTTGCCGCAACCGGTCTAAAACGCGAGTGTAAGTGAACGTGCAACTCCGAAAAAAATTAAAACATTTTTCGTTCGTTCAAATCGACTCCGGCAAATCGAACTTAACCTGTTCATTTGCCCATCGGTGGACTCCAAGGACTGAAGGCAGGGCCACAGACCACCCCTCAACCCTGTACGCATCGCAGGATCCCTAGTAGTCGTGGGACAAACAGGATGAAATCCGGATCGTCGGAGGGAGGACCCACATCATATAAGTTACCCATAGTACTGTAAGATTACACAAATCCATTATCTAGAAACTAAACTAAGAACACAAATAGACTCTTAAGAAAACACAGATATTTACATAAAAAACCGTAAAACGATAAATCAAACAAAAAGATCACACAAGTGATATAACCGATTCCAACTTTACGATTCCCAAGGGACATTCTAAAGTAAAAGGAAAAAACCAGCCTCTGGTAATAAAACAAACAAACAACAAACACGAACACACACACACACACCCACATACACACAAAAACAAATTATCTCTAAGAAAACACAATATATTACTAACTCAATTCAAACATAATAAGCTCCATAATTTGCTCCCTTGACTTATATAAAACTCGACACATTCCTAATCCAGATTCACTTAGCGTTTTATGGCTAACGTGAATAATCTGATCAGACCCTCAATACTAAGTGCAGAAGCTTGTAGACAAAGAATTAGACGTCAGGAAGAACAAGAACTTAATAGAAATATGGTTGAAAACATAGACAGAGCCGCCATTAGCAGCAACAGTGAGTGAAATCCTAGCACAACAATTGCCAGATTTGTTGAGACGTCACAATTCTTCAGAAGAATTTGCGAACGTAACAGACCAGGTAATTGCCCCAGAGCATGCAGGGAACTTAGGAGACTTAGACAGAGTGCCGGATATAGTAAAAACTACCCGAGACTTTTCAGGTGACCCTTCAGAGTTCAGCTCATGGAAGAAGGGAGTAGATCGTATCTTAGAAGCGTACAGTGCTTACCAGGGTACCCCAAAATACTATGGTATCTTACATAGCATACGTAATAAGATTGTAGGACACGCTGACATGGCACTAGAATCCTACAATACCCCATTGAACTGGTTAGCGATTTCAAAGTGTCTGACTCTTCATTACGCGGACAAACGTGACATTAACACATTAGAATATCAAATGACGATGCTTATACAGGGTGTTAACCAATCAGTGGAAGAATTCCACCAAACGGTTTATAAACACCTATCACGAATCCTAAACAAGATCGGTTGTATGGGGTTAGGAAGAGAAGCAGAATTGTTAATGACGAAGATGTACAGAGATAATGCTCTAGACACCTTCGTACGAGGACTACAAGGCGACTTGCCTCGGCTACTGGGAATCAAAGAACCAGTAGACTTACCCTCAGCATTACACCTTTGCCTCAAGTTAGAAAACCAGAACTTCAGGGCAAGACATGCTACAAACATGGGACAGACAAGACAGTTTAGGAACCAGACTGCAAAACCTTCACCTGCTCCTCGCAGCACTTCCCTCATAAATAGACAACCACCAATTCCACCTCCAAGAACTCAATATTACCAAATCGGACAACAACCACCGACTGCTTTACCACGACAAAATTTAAATAACTTCGGTTACCAGCTTGCACAGCCAGCAAGTGCACCTCGACCTTTTCAGAATAGGCAATTCCCGCCACAACTGTCAGCGCCACCTAGGCCACAGGTCCCAAAACCACTGCCGCGTCCAGAGCCTATGGATGTGGATCCCAGTGTTCAGACCAGAATGGTAAATTACATGAACAGACCTCGCTTTGAACCAGGCAAAAGACCACCTAGTCCAATACCAGATGGGATGAAGTGACAAAGAATCTTTAATATACAGACCACATCGAGACTCCATTGACAATGACGGACTATGAACAAGCTATGGCAGAGTACGAGGACTACAACAACCTTGACGACAACTTGAATGACTACGTAGACCAGATAGACGAAGCCGACGCTGATAATAACACGTACGATTACTACGATGACGCAGCATTGAATTTTGTAGAATAAAGAATTCCTCTCTTCCATATTTCGTATGCAAGATGAGGAATGGAAAATTTATTAAAATACTTATAGACACCGGTTCAAACAGCAACTACATCCAACCTAAATTCGTCAATAACCCTATTCAAAACAAAGCACCTTTCAATGCTGTCTCAGTAGGCGGCAGCACAGTAGTTACGCACCATAAGGCAGCGAACCTTTTTAACATTCCAGACGTTAAAGTAAAGTTTTTCCTGTTGTCCACATTGAAATCTTTCGATGCTATTTTGGGCAACGATAGTTTAAAAGAATAAGGGGCAGAGATAAAAATAAGCAAAAATAGAATGACACTAAAAAACGGTATTTCAATCCCCATCAAAGAAAAAACATTCGAAGCAGTCAACACAATTATTCCGAGAACATCCCACTTGTCCGACACACAAAAAGCCAAGCTAAGCGAATTACTCAAGTCATTTCCAGACTTGTTCGCAGACCCAAACCAGAAACTGACCTACACCACAAATGTGAAGGCAACGATCCGAACCTTGTCCTATACTCCGGTTTATTCAAAATTCTATCAGTATCCAATGACACTGAAAGATGAGGTAAACAAACAGATAAAAGAACTTTTAGAAGATGGTATAATTCGACCGTCGAGGTCCCCGTACAATTCACCAGTGTGGATTGTACCTTAAAAGGCAGATGCTTCAGGCGAAAAAAATATCGAATGGTTATTGACCATCGTAAACTTAATAAAATAAATAAATAAATAAATAAATAAATAGATAAATACCCTATTCCCGAGATAAATGAGGTACTTACCCAATTAGGGGACAATAAAGTATTCTCTGTTTTAGATCTGAAAAGTGGCTTCCATCAGATATCTTTGAAAAATAGTGACATAGAAAAGACAGCCTTCTCCATAAACAACGGAAAATATGAGTTTACACGACTCCCATTCGGTCTTAAGAATTCGCCCTCAATCTTCCAACGTTCATTAGATGACATACTTCGAGAACATATTGGAAAAATATGTTTCATTTATATATACGATATCATCATATTTAGCAAAGATTATGATACACATATTGAGAACTTGGCTAAAATTTTTCAAACTTTACAGAACGCTAACATGAAATGTCAGCTGGACAAATGTGAGTTCATGAAAAACAAAGTCAAATTCCTTGGATTGGTTTTCTCCGATAGGGGAATAGAAACAAACCCGAGTAAGGTGGCAGCGATAGCAAATTATCCCTGTCCTAAAACTTTGAGAGATCTAAGATCTTTCCAAGGGCTTTCCGACTACTATAGAAGGTTTATACAAAATTATGCCAAATTAGCAAAGCCCCTAACTTCACTTTTAAGAGGGGAAGATGGACACGTGTCCAAAAGACTGTCATCAACAAAAATTAATTTCATTAGACAATGAAGCTCTAGAGTCTTTTAAGAAACTTAAAAGTAACTTAGTTTCAAAAAAAATAATTCTCCGTTACCCAGATTTCAAGAAGGAGTTCCATTTAACTACTGATGCTTCAAATTTCGCGATCGGAGCAGTTCTATCACAAGACAACCACCCTATATCATTTCTCTCTAGAACACTTTTCAAAGCCGAAGAGAATTATGCGGCTAACGAGAAGGAGATGCTAGCCATAATTTGGGCACTCAAGGCCCTCAAAAATTACCTGTATGGTAAAGCAAAGGTTAAGATCTTTACAGATCATCAACCTTTAACACATTCTCTGAGTAGCTGGAATGGAAATGCCAGAATCAAGAGATGGAAGGCATATTTAGAGGAGTATGATTCTATAAACCGGGAAAGGAAAATGTTGTTGCAGATGCGCTCTCAAGAATATCTTTAGAGCAAATTAACTCCGTTGCATCTTCACAACATAGCGCCGAAAGTTCTAGCCATGACTTAATCGTCAGCGCCCCAATAAATGTTTTCAAAAATCAAATATTCTTTTACAAATCAGACAAATATTACTACTGGTTCACCATCCCATTTCCTACCTTCCATAGACATGAAATATACCGACTCGACTACACTACGGACGATATAATAACAGACTTAAAAAAATATCTCAACCCTTCCGTAATTAACGGTATTCACACGACTGAAAATATTATGGGAAAAATACAGACAATTTTCCGAAGTCACTTCAAAGGAATCAAAACTCGATTCATCCAGTCCAGGGTAGAAGACTTGACAGACGAAACTGAACAGGATGAAAGAATTCTTCAAATCCTTAGGAGAGCACATCGAAACGCTCTAGAAAATCAAAAGCAACTATCAGAAACCCATTATTTCCCAAAAATGAAGCAAAAAATTATACATTTAGTCAAGCAATGTAAAGTTTGCAAAGAGGCTAAATATGACAGACACCCCCCTAATCCGGAACTTCAAGAAACTCCTACTCCAGAATACCCCGGTCACATATTGCACATTGACATCTACTCTACCGAACGACACTTAGTACTCACTGCAATAGACAAGTTTTCCAAATTAGCGCAAGCGCGAATTATAAACTCAAAAGCGATAGAGGACATCAGAACCCCTTTGCGCGACATTATATTCTATTTCGGAGTCCCTAAGCATATCGTTATGGACAACGAAAAAGCTTTCAATTCCCAATCAATTAAGTTCATGCTGGAACAGCTACAGATAGAAGTTTATACTGCCCCACCATACAAAAGTACCGTTAACGGCCAGATAGAACGGTTCCACTCAACACTTTCAGAAATAATGAGATGCCTCTATGTCAAACTGTGTTATCCATTACAGGACACTAAAACAGTGTCTAGAAAATGGGTTAATTTAAAAAAAAATTCATAGAGGTGTACGATTCTTCCAAAAACCTTGGCTGCAATCGTAAATTGATCTGAATACTTTTCATAGAACGAATGCTAAGAATTCGTTTGAAAAGGATTTTTTAAAATTCTCAATAACGCAGTCTATGGCAAGACTATGGAAAACGTTGAGAAGAGGGTTAATGTGAAATTAATAACTGAATGGGAAAGTGCAACACCAACCGATTCCACTGGCCGCAAAAGAAATTGCGCACGCTCATTGATTGCTAAAAGCAATTTCCATAGCGTGAAATATTTTAATGATAATTTTTGCGCATTCCAAATGCGTAAGTTAAATGTTTATTACGATAAACCTATTTATTTAGGGTTTGCTGTGCTAGATATTTCATTATGATTATTATGAATTGAAAAGGGGTATTCTAGATCTACCTCAAGAATATATCCATATTCAGACTCATCGTCTATGTTAAAGACATGAAAGTCTTCTAGAGTATCTAGAGGTAACCACTCGAACCCGCCATATGGTAACGGCTTTGACATTGCCCAACCATATAAATTATTAGCGTCTAAATATACCAGATATGAAAAATCTTTTGTTTCATCATATTCCGGTAAATATTTATTATTCGCTTTCGTATATTTTTTGGTACATTGCACTAGACCGCCACGTATACCTACCTGATCGAATGAATCTATACATATCAATATCTGTAAGAAGATCCAATTCAATCTTGGTACTTTTTAACATGGCGTCCCAAGATAACCCAGGAGTTGTGAAAAACTGAGCAGGGTCTAGAGAGTATATGCTAATACATAATTCTCTAAAGTTTTCAAAGATGTCTGCCAATAGCAGAACATCAGTTTTCAAGTACAACTCTAAGTAATCTTTTAGAGTTGTACATGAAAACTTGTTCCAGACATCTACTGCATGTGCATAGCTTTCTTCTGAACATTCTGATTCAGTTAAATTACTGTAAAAAGCTTCTCTAGGTGGTAGAGAAGTTTCTTCAAGTCTATCAACTGAACTTAAATGTTCATAGCGAAAGACACCCTTTTTACGCATTAACTGAAACATTGATTCGGACTCAAACATTTGCCTAGTAGTAGACATTTAAGAATCATCTAGGTTAGACGCTTTATCTAACGAATATGACATGAAATGGAGAGAATCTAGAAAACGAATCTCTAAATTCTTTCCATCGGACATTGGAAGAAATTTCGAAACTGAAATATATTGTTCCTTGTTGAGGGGCACTACGCTAAGTTGTCCAGGTATATTTGCTAACTCGTTAATAAACAAGTGACAGTCATATCTAGTTAAATTATGGAAAAATACTGGTATAAAATTGGGTAGTTTATATTTTAAGTTGCAGGCATTGTGTGCAGCACCCCTGAATTTACCAGTAAAATGACAATGATCTCTAACTCTATCTTCTAATAGGGGTGCTGCACATATAAAACAATTGTTGGTCTCCTGAAATTCAATTTCGTCATCAAAAGACATTTGAATAGGAACATTTTCAGATAAATACCTATCATAAATATTTGTGAGATTTTCAACTAAGCTATCTATAAATGCTGAACTAGCCCTCACACTTGTTTCTAACTTAAAAGCTACTTAACTCATTATCATATGCACACTTTATAAAGTATGCATATGAAATTGGTAAATGTGTATTAATGTCTATCATTTTATCACTCACAGTCTCATTCTTGGGTTGAAGAATGGCTTCGAAATCAGCGTAGACGGCGAATGGTACCTTAACTTCCTTCTGGTAGTTCTTATAACGAAGAACTGTATTTTTTCCAGTGGGTAGTTGGCACACTTTCTTGCTGCAGATCTCGTGATGGCGAGTGGCTGTTGCCTCACTCCTAGAATAGTTCAGACAAATATTGCAGAACCATTGTCTGCACTTGGGAGCTCCAGTCTGTGATGTTACCAATCTATGAAGAAAATATATAAATCAAATTAGTATAATTATAAGTACTAAAATCTATATTTTTTTCTATATGCGTAGTGCGATAAAGGAGGATCCTCTTATGGGTTTATACTTATTAACATTCATTTCCAAACGGATAATGTGAGTTAATGCCCATCCACTATCCCTCTCTTGGAAATCATCCATTCGTGAGATTATCTTTTTCGGCATGCTCCTTGTACAATTCTTGTAAATCAGAATTGACGGTGAAGACTTCCATTTTAGATTGGAAAGACTTCACTTCCGTGTATTCAATCTCTTGTTTTATCATAACATATTCGGAGAACAGCTCAAAATTCACTTTTATAGAAGTGTGAGCTTCAAGCACACCGAAGAGATGATGAAGGAATGCCTCGCCTGCTTTCTGCAGAAAATCTTTAGGCAATACCAAGCCTCCGTTACTGTTGATATACAGGTACTGAAGAATCCTTCCATTGAATAAATCAGTGTTTTTGTAAATCCTGTTATCAACAGGTTCAATAGCACGTCTCTTGTGCTGGTCTGTACGAGTGTGATGTGACCAACTTATATTATTTTGAATAGTTACATTGCAGAGCGCACAATGTTTCATATTATTCAATCCGGCTCGTTGACGAGCAGCCGAGGCTAATCTCATCTGCTCTCGTTGTTGCTGCTGCTCCCTAGCTGCAGCGATTTGATTCAAATCCTTTGTTGAAAAGATTCCGTTTAAAGCCATTTTTATTGTTTTTGTTGTTGTTGTTGTTGTTGATAAACTGTTGTTGTTGTTGTTGTTGTAGTAGTTGTTGTGGTAGCTGTTGTTGTTGTTGTTGTTTTTTAGTTTTTGTTGTTTAACTGCTTAGCTGATTTTATTGTTTAACTGCTTAGCTATTGTTGTTGTTGTTTAACTGCTTAGCTGATTTTTTTAACTGCTTAGCTGATTTTATTGTTTAACTGCTTAGCTGATTTTTTAACTGCTTAGCTGATTTTTTAACTGTTTAACTGATTAGCTGTTTTTTATTCTTTAACTGTATAGCTGTTTAGCTGTTGTTATTGTTTAACTGTTTTAACTATTTTTATTCTTTTTTAACTGTTGTTGTTGTTTAGCTGTTTAGTTGTTTTTGTTGATTAGGTGTTTTTTTTTTGTTCACTAATGCACTCAACTCGGTTTGAAGACTTTTTTTAATACTAAAAAACTTGATTACTGATCACTGTACTATTATTACAATAAACCATGTTAGAAGGTGGATATACTACGCCCAACCACCCTCGGTTCATAGAAAATAATTAGGATACAAGATAGTTCCCACGCTGAATAGCAGGAGAACAGGTGCAAACAAACATAGTAAGCCGTTAGGACAACAGGTTGTTCATATCATGATAGGGATACTACTCTCACATGGGGGGTGCCATGTGAAATTTCTCACACTGAATTATCAATTAGAAAATTAGCATATTAAAATAGGGTTACTGATCATACACACGCACACAAAACTAATATTAATTTACATAATCAACAAGTTGTGGCGGTAGCTGTTTACACATTTCATGATTAAGCACGTGCTGACGATCAATTAGCACGCTTGAGGACACCCTTAGCGTTTTCATGCTCACGGTCACGGCTAGGGTCACAAAAGAGGCGATACACACATTAACATGTTGTGGTAGGGTGTCCCGGCCTCTCAAATATTACCCTCGTCAGCGATCCCAATGAGTCACATGCGTGTGTGCACTGACGCATGCATTCACCCACACACCCTACACACCGTGTGCATGAAAACATGATCATGCATGCTCATTTTCATATACTCACCTGTTAACCCCATGAGTCACACGCGTGTGTGCACTGAAGCGTGCATGCACCCACAAACCCTAACACGTGTGCATGTAAACATGATCATGCATGCTCATTTTCATATACTCACCTGTCAACCTTTAACACTCCCCACCCTAATTCATCACCGAATTAGGACCCTAAATTTCCGACCCCTCGTCACGCACCGCTGATTTTATCCACCCACTCCACTTTTTGTCCCAGAAAAACCCATTAAATATGCTAATTAGGACCCTAAATTGACCGATCTAGCCCAAAAAAACCCATTAAATATGCTAATTAGGACCCTAAATTGACCGATCACCCCAAAAAACCCATTAAATATGCTAATTAGGTACCTTAATTACCCCTCCCCCTCGTCCCCACTCCACTTCCTGTCCCAGAACCCGCATTTCCTATCTACTAGTACCACAAGATCCCGTAGAATTCCGGACAAGCGGCCAAGGTAATCCACCTTCCTGAGACAAAACTGACTCTTCTGGAGGTTGATAGTCAGTCTAGCCTTACGCAGCTGAGTTGCGACCTCCGTCAGATGGATGAGGTGTTCCTTAAAACTTGAAGAAAGCACCAGAAGATCACCCAAGTAGACTTAGATGTGCGACTTCAACTGGTAAGGAATCACGATGTCCATCACGCGACTCATCGTTTGAGGAGCGTTGGTCTATCCAAAGGCTTTCGCTTAAATTGGTACAATGGTCTATTGGGTACCGTGAAAGCAGTCTTAGCGCGAAGTCCTGATCCAGACCAAAATGCATCCTTGATATCTATATTGGTGATACAGTGTACTGGAGCCTGCTAAAGGAGCCCATCCATGATTGGAATATAATACGCATCCCTCACAGTCACTGCGTTCAGCTTCCGCGCATCTAAACAAAATCTCACCTTGCCAGGTTTTATATGCAAGGTTACCGGAGAAGACCATGGAGAACTAGGAGCCTCTTCGATCACGTCCATAGTCAGCATTCTATCGATCTCAGCGCATAGAAGACTCTCCTTAGCCGGAGACAAGGGGTAAAATCTTTGCTTTACTGGCTTTGCGGCTACTGTATCGATAGAATGCTGGATGAGCGTCGTCAGTCCTAGGCCATTCTTCTCGAATGATGGGAATAAGTTAATTATACCATCTAGCTGTGATTTTTGGACGTGAGTCAAATATAGCTGAGGCGAGTCGGGCTCAGATTTGCAGAAGACTTCATTTATGGATGCTGGAACGATGGAGATGTTGAATCGTTTCCAGAAGTGCATTCCCCAAATGAGCTCCTGTTTAATAGTTGGTACAATCAAAAATTCAAACTCGGCTTTAACAGAGTGACACGTCAGCGGAACAGCAATTCACCCAACTATCTTCTGCGTCTGCCCATCTACAGTGTGCACAACGTTCTTCGTCTTGCTGAACACACATCCCTTGTCAACTAACTTCTGCGCCAACTTGCCACCAATAACGCTTTTGTTAGCACCGTGCCAGGTGATCCTCACCGAAGACGTTGACTTGGGTGAAAGGGCGTATGTCCCCGCTTTGACGGACGATAGAGGAGATAGTATACCGTTTCAAGCCCCGTATGCGTCGCCAAAATTCACGAATACGGGTTGCAGACCTTGATCTACTTGAAACGGTAGCATCGACATTGAAAATCTCAGCTCTTCGCTGCAGATATTCGCGTAAACACACGTGATAAGGTTTACAATGCTGTGGAATTGTCAAATCCGGTATTTTGGTCATGTCTGGTGAAATGGAAAGTCTGGTAGGATAAAGTAGCGCTGCAGGTTCCGAGACTAACGTCGGATGTTGCCTCTCGGAAGTCTGCGAGCATCCTGCGTCTGGTCTTCCGACCTGGACTTGCAACGATCGTAATTCGGCCTGTAAACATCCACCGCCCCACATCCATAGCAAAAGACGCGCCTCGGCTGAAGACAGTCATGGTAGCGATGCCCTACCTCTTCACAATTCCAACATTTGGAATTGTTGTCAGAGCGAACAGCGCATACCTCTGCTTCAGACACCTCTTCTGTCTCCGACTCGGACTTCTCTTGGACTAGAATGGAGTTTACGAGGTTTCTTTTAAAGTTCGAGCGGTATTGAGCCGAATGCTTCGGAAGAACTCCTCGTGTCGATGGTATTCCCTACGTAAACTAGCTAAATCCGAGGTGTATACATGCAACAGCTCATGTTGCAGCTCCGAGCGCAAATTGTAGCGAACCTCAACTGCGATCTCGCTATCCGACATTGGTTCTCGGAGGGAATCAGCGATAGGCAGCATAGCATCCAGAAAATCGTCGAAGCTTTCGTTCCTACCTTGCTTACGACGACGTATAGCATCCTTGATGTCCCTGTCCGTTCTCTGGTCCTGGTAACGCTCTGGCAGGCGACTACACAACTCGTACCAGTCCAGATCGCGAACCGTGCGAAGCACTCTCCAATAAAACGAGCGTGCTGAGCCAGAGAACAAAAGATGAGCAAATTGGGACAACAATGCGAAGTTGCCGTTAAGGCTCTGGGTGGTCATGCAATTGACTCCAAATATAAAGTCTTCGAGAGGAAGGTCATTGGGTGATCCAGTGAATTTAATGCGCCAGTTCGAGATAGTGTTGCATATTCTATCTGGGCGATCAATCTCCGACCAACCGAAGGATGCACGGACTCCATGTTAGTAAATATATAATGCGGGTTCTTGGACAGGAAGTGGAGTGGGGAATAAAAATTAATGGGGTGTGACTAGGGGGGAGGGGTAATTAAGGTACCTAATTAGCATATTTAATGGATTTTTTGGGGTGATCGGTCAATTTACGGTCCTAATTAGCATATTTAATGGGTTTTTCTGGGACAAAAAGTGGAGTGGGTCCTAATTCGGTGATGAATTAGGGTGAGGAGTGTTAAAGGTTAACAGGTGAGTATATGAAAATGAGCATGCATGATCGTGTTTACATGCACACGTGTTAAGATTAATGGGTGCAGGCACGCTTCAGTGCACACACGCATGTGACTCATGGGGATCGCTGACGAGAGTAATATTTGAGAGGCCGGCACACCCTACCACAAAATGTTAATGTGTGTATCGCCTCCTTTGTGACCCTAGCCGTGACCGTGAGCATGAAAACGCTAAGGGTGTCCTCAAGCGTGCTAATTGATCGTTACCACGTGGTGATCGGAACGGTAAGGGTGTCCTCAAGCGTGCTAGTTGATTGCCAGCACGTGGCGATCGTTATGATAAGGGTGTACTCAAACGTGTTAATTGATCGTTAGCACGTGGCGATCGTAATGGTAAGGGTGTCCTCAAGCGTGCTAGTTGATCATCAGCACATGGTTGAGCTAAACCGCTAAACAGCAACAACAGAAAAAACAGCTAAACAGCTAAACTGCAACAACAGAAAAAACAGCTAAACGGCTAAACAGCAACAACAGTAAACAGCAACAACAGAAAAAACAGCGAAACAGCAACAACAGAAAAAACAGCTAAACAGCAACAACAGAAAAAACAGCTAAACAGCTAAGCAGCAACAACAGAAAAAACAGCTAAACATCTAAACAACTAAACAGCAACAACAGCTAAACAGCAACAATAACAATAGCTAAACAGCAACAACACCTAAACAGTAACAACAACAACAGCTAAACAGCAACAAAAGCTAAACAGCTAAACAGCAACAACAGCTAAACAACAACAACAGCTAAACAGCTAAATAACAACAACAGCTAAGCAACAACAACAGCAACAACAGCTAAACAACAGCTATACGGCTGAACAGCAACATCTGCTAAACAGCAACATCTGTTAAACAGCAACAACAGCTAAACAGCTAAACAACAACAACAGCTAAACAGCTAAACAACAACAGCTGAACAACAACAACAGCTAAAGAGCTAAACAGCAACCACAACAGCTTAACAGCAAACACAGCAACAAGAGCCACAACAGCAACAACAGCTAAACAACAGCTATACGGCTGAACAGCAACATCTGCTAAACAGCAACATCTGTTAAACAGCAACAACAGCTAAACAACAACAGCTGAACAACAAGAACAGCTAAACAGCTAAACAGCAACAACAACAGCTAAACAGCAACAACAGAAAAAACAGCTAAACAGCAACAACAGAAAATACAGCTAAGCAGCAACAACAGAAAAAACAGCTAAACAGCTAAACAACTAAACAGCAACAACAGCTAAACAGCAACAACAGCTAAACACCAACAACAACAACAGCTAATCAGCTAAACAATAACAACAGTTAAACAGCAACAACAGCTAAACAGCTAAACAACAACAACAGCTAAACAGCAACAACAACAACAACAGAAAAAACAGCTAAAGAGCAACAACAGAAAAACAGCTAAACAGCAACAGCAACAACTGCTAAGCAGCAACAACAACAACAGCTAAACAACAACAGCAGCTATACAACAACAACAGCTAATCAGCAACAAAAACAGCTAAACAGCAACAACAGAAAAAACAGCTAAACAGCTAAACAGCAACAACAAGAGCTAAACAGATAAACAGCAACAACAGCTTAACAGCACAACAACAACAACAGCTAAACAGCAACAACAGAAAAAACCGCTAAACAGGAACAACAGAAAAAACAGCTAAACAGCTAAAGAACAAAAATAAGAACAATCAATTATAATAAGTTTATTTTAAATACAAATTTTATTTATTTAATAAATCGTAAGGTTAATTTTGTATAATATTCAATTATTTTTTCAGCTTCGTCTGCTTCTATTTGCTCCATCTTTTTTAGATCATTATGATGAATTATACCATCAGATTTACAGAATTCAAAATGTTCTCCAAATTGTGTATTTATAATATTGAAATTTCCGACTTCCTTGAACATTTTCTTTGACTTGATAAGAAATTGTAGATCCGCTTCGGTTAATATATTTCCAAAGTCAGATATTAAAATATTATATTTTTTTATCAAATTTGAAAAATAACTGTTATTGTTTTCTTCCATGTTTAAAGATGTTCTCTCTCGCAACTCTCAAAGTAGTTTAAAATTGTATGAGCATTATTCAATGCACATACCCCTTCCAAATAATGTAGTGAACAAAATGGAAACTGATTGCCATCCATTTCTTTTAATTTAGGAGAACCAAGTTCATGTTTACAGTTTA
>JAEIFI010000025.1:0-17214 GCA_018901815.1 Zaprionus lachaisei
TTTAAAATTTTACAAATTTCAAAAATTTCAAAAAATTTCAAAATTTCAAAAATTTCAAAATTTCAAAATTTCAAAATTTCAAAAACAAACTTAAAAAATTTAAAAATCTTTAAAAATTTGACAAATTTGAAAAAAAAAATTTCATTAAATTTGAAAAAATTTCTCACAAATTGCAAAATTTTTCAAAATTTTAATTATTTGAAAATTTACAAAAATTCCAAAATTTCAAAAATTTCAAAAATTTCAAATGATTTGAAAATTACAATAAATTTCAAAATTTCAAACAAATTGAAAATTTGAATAATTTGAATAAATTTAAAAATTTGAAAATTTCAAAAATTTCCAGAATTTCACAAATTTTAAAAAATTTCAAAAATTTAAAAAAATAAAAAAAAATCTTTAGTGGACAAATTTGAAAATTCTCACAAATTTGCAAAATTTTCAAAAATTTAATGATTTGAAAAATTTGAAAATTACAAAAATTTCAAAAATTTCAAAAATTTGTACTAAAATTACAAAAATTTCAAAAAATTTCAAAAATTTCAAAAAACTTCAAAATTTCAAAAATTTCAAAACAAATTCAAAAATTTAAAATCTTTAAAAATTTGACAAATTTGAAAAATTTCACAAATTGCAAACTTTTCAAAAATTTTAATGATTTGAAAACTTTGAAAAGATACAAAAATCTCAAAAATTTCAAAATTTCAAAAAATTTCCAAAAATTTCAAAATTTTAAAAATTTCAAAAATTTCAAACATTTCAAAACAAATTCAAAAATTTAAAAATCTTTAAAAATTTCAAATTCAAAAATTCAAAATTTTAAAAATTTCAAAAAATTTCAAAATTTCAAAAGTTGTTTCAAAATTTCAAAAATTTCAAACAAATTCAAAATTTCAAAAATTTTAAAAATTTACACAAATTTGAAAAGATTTTAACAAATTACAAAATTTTATAATTTATTTGAAGGTTTGAAAGATGGAAAAATTTCAAAAATTTGAAAGGAAATTTAAAAATTTCCAAAATTTCAAAATTTCAAAAAAATTTCAAAATTTCAAAAATTTCTAAAAAATTTCCAAAATTTCAAAATTTCCAAAAATTTCAAAATTTCAAAACAATTTCAAAATTTCAATAATTGCAAAATTCAAAAATTTAAAAATTTTATTTGAAAAAATTTCAAAGAATTTCAAAATTTTCAAACATTTGAAAAATTACACAAATTTCAAAACAAAAATTAAAAATCTTTAAAAACTTTGAAAAATTTAACAACCAATTACAAATATAACGAAAATTTTCAAATAAATAGGTTGAAAAATTTTTAGTTAAAAAATTCAAATTAAAATTTAAAAATCTTTAAAAGAATTTCACAAATTTGAAAAATTTCAGAAATTTCAAAATTTCAAAAATTCAAAAAATTTCAAACATTTCAAAAATTTCAAAACAAATACCAAGAACTCAAAAATTTTAAAAATTTGACAAATTTAAATGAAAAAAAATTTTACACATTTAAAAAATTTTATTAAAATTTGAAAATAATTTGTGAACACAAAATTTGCAAAATTTAAAATTTCAAAAATTTTCCAAAATTATTAAAAAATTTCAAAAATTTAAAAATTTCAAAATTTCGAAAGTTTACAAATTTTAAAACAAAAAAAATTTAAAAATCTTTAAAAATTTGACAAATTTCAAAAATTTTCAAAAATTTGAAAAAAAATTTCACAAATTGAAAATAAAAATTTTAATGATTTGAAAACTTTGAAAAGATACGAAAATTTCAAATTTCAAAAATTTCAAAATTCCAAATTTCAAAAATTGACAAAATTTTCAAAAATTTCAAAAAAAAGGACATTTCAAAAATTTCAAAAATTTCTGAAAATTTCACAAATTAAATGAAAATTTCAAAAATTTGAAAAAATCTTTAAAAGGTGGCAAATTTGAAAAATTTCCAGAGTTTCAAAAATTTCCAAATTTTAAATTACAAATTTTAATGAATTAACTTTGAAAGATCAAAAATTTCAAAAATTTCGACAATTTTGAAAATTTCAAAATTTGCAAAAATTTAAAAATTTTAATGATTTGCAAAATTTCAAAAATTTCAAAATTTCAAAAATTTCAAAAATTTCAAAAATTTCAAAAATTTCGAAATTTTCAAAAATTTCAAAAATTTCAAAACAACAAATTCAAAATTTAAAAATTATAAAATTTGACAAATAAAAATTTTACCAATTGCAAACTTTTTTCAAAATTTTAATAATTTGAAAACTTATAAAAAAAATTCAAAGTTTCAAAAATTTCAAAAATTTCAAAAATTTAAAAAATCAAAAATTTCAAAATTTCAAAAATTTTAAAAAATTTGACAAATTTAAAAAATTTTTAGGTGACAAATTTCACAATTTGAAAAAATTCACAATTCCTAAAATTTTCAAAAATTTTATAATTTTCAAAACTTTAAAAAGTTTCACAAAATTTCAAAATTTCAAAAATTTCAAAAATTTCAAAAATTTCGAAAATTTCAAAAATTTCAAAAATTCAAAAATTTAAAAAATTTCAAAATTTCAAATTTAAAAAATTTACAAATTTAAAAAATTTAAAAAATTAAAAAAATTTTAAAAAATTTCAAAAAATTTCCCAAATTTCAAAAAATTTGAAAAAATTTAAAAATTTCAAAAATTTGAAAAATTTGAAAAATTTTAAAAATTTCAAAAAATTTCAAAATTTCAAAAATTCCCTCAAAAAAATTTAAAAAATTTCAAAAATTTGAAAAATTTTAAAAAATTTCACAAACTTCAAAAATTTCAAATCTTTAAAATTTCAAAAATTTCAAAAATTTCAAAAATTTCAAAATTTCAAAAATTTCAAAATTTCAAAAAATTTCAAAAATTTCAAAAATTTAAAAATTAATACAAATTTAAAATTTTAAAAATTTACTTTAAAACTTAAACAAATTGAAAAATTTGAAAAATTTCAAAAAGTTCAAAATTTCAAAAATTTCAAAAATTTGCAAAATTTCAAAAATTTCAAAAATTTCAAAAATTTCAAAAATATCAAAATTTCAAAATTTAAAAAATTTTCAAAAATTTGACAAATTTCAAAAATTTCAAAAATTTCAAAAATTTAAAAAAAATTTCAAAAAAATTTGACAAAAAAAATTTCAAAAAATACAAAAATTTCAAAATTTCAAAATTTCCAAAAATTTAAAAAATTTCAAAAAACAAAATTTCAAAAATTTAAAAAATTTAAAAAAATTTCAAAAATTTAAAAAATTTTCAAAATTTCAAAATCAAAAATTTCAAAAAAATTTCAAAAATTAAAAAAAAATTTAAAAATTTGAAAACATAAAAATTTGAAAAATTTGAAAAGTTCAAAAATTTCAAAAAATTTCAAAAATTTCAAAACAATTTCAAAATTTTGAAAAAATTTAAAAATTTAAAAATTTAAAAAATTTCAAAACATTTAAAAAAAATTTGAAAATTTCCAAAAATTTAAAAAATTTGAAAAATTTCAAAATTTCAAAAATTTCAAAAATTTCAAAATTTCAAAAATTTAAAAATTTCAAAAATTTCAAAAATTTCAAAAAATTTCAAAAAAAATTTCAAAAAATCTTTAAAAATTTGAAAAATTTGAAAATTTCATAAAAAAATTTCAAAAATTTCAAAATTTCAAAAAAAATTTTAAAAATTTCAAAAATTTCAAAAATTCCAAAAATTTAAAAAATTTCAAAATTTGAAAATTTCAAAAATTTCAAAATCTTTAAAAAATTTTAAAAATTTTAAAAATTTTCAAAAATTTCAAAAATTTCAAAAATTTTAAAAATTTCAAAAATTTAAAAATTTCAAAAATTTCAAAAATTTCAAAAATTTAAAAAATTTCAAAAATTTCAAAAATTTGAAAAAATTTCAAAAAAATTTCAAAAATTGAAATCAAAATTTCAAAAAATTTCAAAAATTTCAAAAATTTCAAAATAAAATTTCAAAAATTTCAAAAATTTAAAAAAAATTTAAAAAAATTTAAAAATTTAAAAAATTTCAAAAATTTCAAAAAATTTCAAAAATTTTCAAAATTTAAAAATTTAAAAATTTCAAAAAAATTTCAAAAATTTCAAAAATTTTCAAAAAAAAATTTTAAAAATTTCAAAAAATTTCAAAAAATTTCAAAAATTTCAAAAATTTCAAAAATTTCAAAATTTCAAAATTTTAAAAATTTCAAAAATTTCAAACAAATTCAAAAAAAATTTCAAAAATTAAAAAATTTCAAAATATTTAAAAATTTAAAAAATTTCAAAAATTCAAAAAAAAATTTCAAAAATTTCAAAAATTTGAAAATAAAAATTTGAAAAAATTTCAAAAATTTCAAAAATTTCAAATATTTTTATACATTTAAAATATTTAAAAAATAATAAAAAATTATAAAATTTTAAAAATTTGGTTTAATTGAAAAATTTAAAAATTTGAATAAATTTCAAAAATTTCAAAAATTTCAAAAATTTGAAAAAATTTCAAAAATTTCAAAAATTTCAAAAATTTCAAAAATTTCAAAAATTTCAAAAATTTCAAAAAAATTAAAAAAAATTTTAAAAAATTTCAAAAAAAATTTGAAAAAATTTCAAAATTTGAAAAAATTTCAAAAATCAAAAAAAATTTAAAAATTTAAAAAATTTGAAAAATTTCAAAAATTTCAAAAATTTCAAAAATTTCAAAAAATTTGAAAAAAAAATTTCAAAAATTTCAAAAAAATTTAAAAATTTGAAAAATTTAAAAAATTTCAAAAAAAATTTTTTAAAAATTTCAAAAATTTCAAAAATTTTATACATTTAAAATATTTAAATAATAATAAAAAATTATAACATTTTAAAAATTTGGTTTAATTGAAAAATTTGAAAAATTTGAATAAATTTAAAAATAAAAATTTTCAAAAATTTCAAAAAATTTGAAAAAATTTAAAAAAATTTAAAAAAATTTCAAAAATTTCAAAAATTTCAAAATTTTAAAAATTTCAAACATTTCAAAAATTTCAAAAATTTCAAAAATTTCAAAAAAATTTGAAAAAAAATTTCAAAAATAAAAAAAAATTTAAAATCTTTAAAAATTTGAAAATTTGAAAAAATTTCAAAAAAAATTTCAAAAATTTTGAAAAATTTCAAAAATTTGAAAAATTTCTAAAAAATTTCAAAAATTTCAAAAATTTAAAAAAATTCAAAATTTGAAAAAATTTCAAAAAAAAATTTCAAAAATTTAAAAAATTTCAAAAATTTCAAAAATTTCAAAAAATTTCAAAAATTTTATACATTTAAAAATATTTAAATAATAATAAAAAATTTATAACATTTTAAAAATTTGGTTTAATTAAAAAATTTGAATAAATTTTAAAAATTTCAAAAATTTCAAAAATTAAAAATTTCAAAAATTTAAAAAATTTAAAAAATTTAAAAAATTTCTAAATGTTTAAAAATTTTCAAAATTTAAAAAATTTAAAAATCTTTAAAAATTTAAAAATTTTAAAAAAATTTCACAAATTGCAAAAATTTCAAAATTTAATGATTTAAAAAATTTGAAAAATTACAAAAATTGAAAAATTTTAGAAATTTCAAAAATTTTATAAATTTCAAATATTTAAATAATAATAAAAAAATTAAAATAATTTTAAAAATTTTTAATTGAAAAATTTTAATAAATTTAAAAAATTTCAAAAAATTGAAATAATTTCAAAAATTTTCAAAAATTTGAAAAATTTCAGAAATTTTCAAAAAAATTTCAAAAATAACAAAACTTTTAAAAATTTCAAACATTTTAAGAATTTCAAAAATTTCAAAACAAATTCAAAAATTTAAAAATTTTTAAAAAATTTGACAAATTTAACAAACAATTTCAAATATAACAAAAATTTGAAAAAAATGTAAAAAATTTGAAAAATTACAAAACTTCAAAAAATTTCAAAAATTTCATAAATTTCAAAAATTTTAAAGTTTGAAAAAATTTCAAAAATTTCAAAACAAATTTAAAAATTTGAATAATTTGAATAAATTTAAAAAATTTAAAAAATTTTGCAAAAATTTCCAGAATTTCACAAATTTTAAAAAATTTCAAAAATTTTAAAAAATATCAAAAATAAAAAAAATTTTACAAATTTGAAAAATTTGAAAAATTACAAAAAATTTCAAAAATTACAAAAATTTCAAAAAATTTCAAAAATTTGAAAAATTTGAAAATTTATTAATTTAAAAATTTAAAAATTTCAAAAATTTCAAAAAATTTCAAAATTTTAAAAATTTGAAAAATTTTAAAAAATTTCAAAAATTTCAAAAATTTCAAAAATTTCAAAATTAAAAATTTCCAAAAATTTCAAAAATTTCAAAAAAATTTCAAAACAAATTTCAAAAATTTAAAAATCTTTAAAAAATTTGACAAATTTGAAAAACAATTTCAAAAATTTCAAAAATTTCAAAAATTTCAAAAAATTTGAAAAAAAATTTCAAAAATTTCAAAAAAAAATTTCAAAAATTTAAAAATTTAAAATTTAAAAAATTTCAAAAATTTCAAAATTTTAAAATTTGAAAAAATTTCAAAAATTTCAAAAATTTCAAAAATTTCAAAAATTTCAAAAAAATTTCAAAAATTTTAAAATTCAAAAAAATTTCAAAAATTTCAAAAAATTTCAAAAATTTGAAAAATTTCAAAAATTTGAAAAATTTCAAAAATTTCAAAAATTTAAAAATTTCAAAAATTTCAAAAAAAATTTCAAAATTTTAAAAATTTAAAAATTTAAATAATAATAAAAAATTTCAAAAATTTTAAAAAAATTTGAAAATTTGAAAAATTTGAAAAATTAAAAAAATTTCAAAAATTTCAAAAATTTCAAAAATTAAAAAAATTTCAAAAATTTCAAAAATTTCAAAAATTTCAAAAAAATTAAAAAATTTCAAAACAAATTTGAAAAAAATTAAAAAAATTTAAAAAAAATTTGAAAAAAATTTCAAAAATTGCAAAAATTTCAAAAATTTCAAAAATTTTAAAAATTTCAAAAATTAAAATTAAAAATTTAAAAATTTTAAAAAATTTCAAAAATTTCAAAAATTTGAAAAAAATTTTAAAAAATTTCAAAAATTTCAAAAAATTTCAAAAATTTCAAAAATTTCAAAAATTTCAAAATTTCAAAAATTTCAAAAATTTCAAAATTTCAAAAATTTCAAAAATTTTAAAAAATTTAAAAAATTTAAAAAATATTCAAAAAAAAATTATAAAATTTCAAAATTTAAAAATTTCAAAAATTTCAAAAATTTCAAAAAATTTCAAAAATTTTAAAAATTTTAAAAATTTCAAAAAATAAAAAATTCAAAAAATTAAAAAAATTTCAAAATTTCAAAAATTTCAAAAATTTGAAAAAATTTCAAAAAATTTCAAAAATTTCAAAAATTTCAAAAATTTCAAAAATTTCAAAAATTTCAAAAATTTCAAAAAATTTCAAAAAAAAATTTCAAAAATTTAAAAAAAAATTTGAAAAATTTCAAAAATTTCAAAAATTTCAAATTTAAAAATTTGAAAAATTTCAAAAATTTCAAAAAAAATTTCAAAAATTTCAAAAATTTTCAAAAATTTGAAAATTTCAAAAATTTCAAAAATTTCAAAAAATTTCAAAAATTTGAAAAATTTGAAAAATTTCAAAAAATTTGAAAATTTCAAAAATTTCAAAAAAAATTTCAAATATTTTATACATTTAAAAAATTTAAATAATAATAAAAAATTATAAAAATTTTAAAAATTTGGTTTAATTGAAAAAAATTTGAATAAATTTTAAAAATTTCAAAAATTTCAAAAATTTCAAAAATAAAAAAATTTCAAAAATTTAAAAAATTAAAAATTTTAAAAAAATTTCAAAATTTAAAAATTTCAAAAATTTCAAAATTTTAAAAAAAATTTAAAAATTTTCAAAAATTTGAAAAATTTGAAAAATAAAAAAATTTCAAAAATTAAAAAAAATTTTTAAAATTTTAAAAATTTAAAAAAAAATTTCAAAAATTTCAAAAAATTCAAAAATTTCAAAATTTTTAAAAATTTCAAAAATTTAAAAAAATTCAAAAATTTTAAAAAATTTAAAAAAAATTTCAAAAATTTGAAAAATTTAAAAAATTTAAATTTAATTAAAAATTTCAAATTAAAAATTTCAAAAATTTCAAAAAATTTCAAAAATTTGAAAAAATTTCAAAAATTTCAAAAAATTTAAAAAATTTCAAAAATTTAAAAAATTTCAAAATTTCAAAAATTTTCAAAATTTCAAAAATTTCAAAAATAAATAAAAAATTTCAAAAATTTAAAAATTTTCAAAAATTTGAAAAAAATTTCAAAAATTTCAAAAATTTCAAAATTTCAAAAATTTCAAAAATTTCAAAAATTTCAAAAAATTTCAAAAATTTCAAAAAATTTCAAAAATTTTAAAACAAAAATTTCAAAAAAAATTTCAAAAAATCTTCAAAAATTTAAAAAATTTCAAAAATTTCAAAAATTTCAAAAAATTTCAAAAATTTAAAAAATTTCAAAAATTAAAAAATTTCAAAAATTTCAAAAATTTCAAAAATTTCAAAAATTTCAAAAATTTCAAAAATTTCAAAAATTTCAAAAAATTTCAAAAATTTCAAAAATTTCAAAATTTTAAATTTAAAATAAAAAAATTTTAAAAAATTTAAAAATTTTAAAAATTTGAAAAAAAATTTGAAAAATTTGAAAATTTGAAAAATTTTAAAAATTTCAAAAATTTCAAAAATATGAAAAATTTCAAAAATTTCAAAAAATTTCAAAAATTTCAAATAAAAATTTCAAAAAATTTCAAAAATTTCAAAAATTTAAAAATTTGAAAAAATTTCAAAAAAAATTTCAAAAATTTCAAAATTTGAAAAATTTGAAAAATTACAAAAATTTCAAAAATTTCAAAAAAATTTCAAAAATTTGAAAAAATTTGAAAATTACTAAAATTTCAAAAATTTCAAAAATTCAAAAAATTTAAAAATTTCAAAAATTTCAAACAAAAATTTCAAAAAATTTCAAAAATTTCAAAATTTTAAAATTTTAAAAATTTCAAAAATTTCAAAAATAATAAAAAAAATTTACAAAATTTTAAAAATTTGGTAATAATTTGAAAAATTTGAAAAATTTGAAATTAAAAATTTAAAAAATTCAAAAAATTTCAAAAAATTGAAAAAATTTCAAAAAATTTCAAAAATTTCAAAAATTTGAAAAATTTCAAAAATTTCAAAAATTTCAAAAATTTCAAAAATTTCAAAAATTCAAATTAAAAAATTTCAAAAATTTCGAAAATTTCAAAAAAAAAATTTTAAAAATTTTACAAATTTGAAAAAATTTCAAAAATTTCAAAAATTTCAAAATTTCAAAAATTTGAAAAAGAAATTTTCAAAAATTTCAAAAAATTTCAAAAATTTCAAAAATTTCAAAAATTTCAATGAATTTCAAAAATTTCCAAAAATATATAAAAATTTGAAAAATTTGAAAAATTCAAAAAATTTCAAAAATTTCAAAAATTTCAAAAAAATTTCAAAAATTTTAAAAATTTCAAAATATTTAAATAAAATTCAAAAATTTCAAAAATTTCAAAAAAATTTCAAAAATTTGAAAAAATTTGAAAAATTTGAAAAAATTTTAAAAAATTTCAAAAATTTCAAAAATAAAATTTCAAAAAATTTAAAAATTTAAAAATTTAAAAATTTCTAAAAATTTCAAAAATTTTGAAAAATTTCCAAATTTAAAAATTTTAAAAATTTTGAACAATTTGAAAAATTTCAAAAATTGCAAAATTTTCAAAAATTTCAAAGATTTGAAAAAATTTGAAAAATTACAAAAATTTCAAAAATTTCAAAAAATTTCAAAAATTTCAAAAATTTCAAAAATATTTAAATAATTTTAAAAAAAATTTAAAAATTTTAAAAATTTTAAAAATTGAAAAATTTTAAAAATTTCAATTAAAATTTCAAAAATTTGAAATAATTTCAAAAATTTCAAAAAAAAATTTCAAAAATTACAAAAATTTCAAAAATTTCAAAAATAATTTCAAAATTTTAAAAATTTCAAACATTTCAAAATTCCAAAAATTTCAAAAAATTTCAAAAATTTAAAAATTTTTAAAAATTTGGACAAATTTAAAAAATTTCAAAAATTTAAAAAAATTTCAAAATTAACAAAATTTGAAAAAATTTCCAAAAATTCCAAAAATTTCAAAAATTTAAATTTCAAAAATTTCAAAAAATTTCAAAAATTTCAAAAATTTCAAAAATTTTAAAAAAATTAAACAAAAAAATTTCAAAAGAATTTCAAAAATTTGAAAAATTTTCAAATTTAAAAATTTTAAAATAAAATTTGACAAAATTTCAAAATTTACAAATTTTAAAAATTTCAAAATTTTTATAAATATCAAAAATTAAAAAAAAAAATTTAAAAATTTGAAAAATTTGAGAAAAAATTCCAAAAATTTCAAAATTTCAAAAAAATTTCAAAATATTCAAAAAATTTGAAAAAATTTACCAAAATTTAAAAAGAATTTTCCATTAAGAATTTGAAAAATTTCAAAAATTTCAAAATTTTCAAAAATTTCAAAAATTTTCAAAATTTCAAAAAATTTTAAAAATTTCAAAATTTAAAAGAAAATTTCAAAAATTTTAAAAAAATTTGATAAATTTCAAAAATTTCAAAAATTTCAAAATTTCAAAAATTTCAAAAAATTTCAAAAATATTTTTAAAAATTTCAAAAATTTCAAAAATTTCAAAAAATTTCAAAAATTTCAAAAATTTCAAAAATTTGAAAAAATTTCAAAATTTCAAAAATTTCAAAAATTTCAAAAATCTTCAAAAATTTCAAAATTGAAAAAATTTCACAAATTTCAAAATTTCAAAAATTTCAAAAATTTCAAAAAATTTCAAAAATTTGAAAAATTTCAAACAATTACAAAATTTCAAAAATTTCAAAAAAATTTCAAAAATTTGAAAAATTTAAAAAAATAAAATTTCAAAAATTTCAAAAATTTTAAAATTTAAAAAATTCAAAAATTTTGAAAAAATTTCAAAATTTCAAAAATTTCAAAAATTCCAAAAATTTCAAAAATTTCAAAAATTTCAAAAATTTCAAAAATTTCAAAAAAAAATTCAAAAATTTAAAAATCTTTAAAAAATTTGACAAATTTGAAAAAAAATTTCAAAATTGCAAAATTTCAAAAATTTTAATAATTTCAAAAATTTGAAAGATTTAAAAAATTTCAAAAATTTCAAAAATTTCAAAATTTCAAAAATTTCAAAAAAAAATTTCAAAAATTAAAAAAATTTCAAAAATTTCAAAAATTTCAAAAATTTCAAAAATTTCAAAACAAATTCAAAAAAATTTAAAAATCTTTAAAAATTTGACAAATTTGAAAAAATTTCAAAAATTTCAAAAATTTCACAAATTTGAAAAATTTCAAAAAAATTTTAAAAATTTCAAAATTTCAAAAATTTCAAAAAATTCAAAAAAAAATTTCAAAAATTTCAAAAATTTCAAAAATTTAAAAAATTTCAAAAATTTCAAAAATTTCAAAAAATTTAAAAATTTCAAAAATTTAACAAATTTAAAAAATTCTAAAAAAATTTCAAAATTTCAAAAATCTTTAAAAATTTGAAAAATTTGAAAAATTACAAAAATTTCAAAAATTTCAAAAATTTCAAAAATTTCAAAAATTTCAAAAATTTCAAAAATTTCAAAAATTTCAAAAATTTCAAAATTTCAAAAATTTAAAAAAATTTCAGAATTTGACAAATTTGAAAAAAAATTCGAAAATTTCAAAAAATTTCAAAAATTTAAAAATTTGAAAATTTCAAAAATTTCAAAAATTTCAAAATTTCAAAATTTCCAAAAATTTCAAAAATATAAAAAATTTCAAAAATTTCAAAAATTTCAAAAATTTCAAAAAATTTCATAAAATTTTAAAAATTTCAAAAATTTCAAAAATTTCAAAAATTTCAAAAATTTCAACATACAAATTTCAAAAAATTCAAAAAAATTTAAAAATTTCATTTAAAAAAATTTCAAAAAATTTAAAAAAATTTCAAAAATTGCAAAATTTTCAAAAATTTTCAAAAATTTCAAAAATTCAAAAATTTCAAAAATTTCAAAAAATTTCAAAAATTTCAAAAAAAACTTTCAAAAATTTCAAAAATTTCAAAAATTTCAAAATTTCAAAAAAATTTCAAAATTTCAATATTTAAAAAATTTGAAAAGATTCAAAAATTTCAAAAATTTCAAAAATTTCAAAAATTTCAAAAATTTCAAAAATTTCAAAAAAATTTCAAAAATTTAAAAAAATTTAAAAAATAAAAATCTTTAAAAATTTGACAAATTTGAAAAAAATTTTCACAAATTGCAAAATTTTCAAAAATTTTAATGATTTGAAAAATTTGAAAAATTACAAAAATTTCAAAAATTTCAAAAATTTCAAAAATTTCAAAAATTTCAAAAATTTCAAAAAAATTTCAAAAATTTCAAAAATTTCAAAAAATTTCAAAAATTTCAAAAAATTTCAAAAAAATTTTAAAAATTTCAAAAATTTCAAAATTTCAAAAAATTTCACAAATTTGAAAAAATTTCAAAAATTTGCAAAATTTTCAAAAATTTTAAAATTTGAAAAAAATTTAAAAAAAATTTCAAAAATTTCAAAAATTTGAAAAATTCAAAAAAATTTCAAAAATTTCAAAAATTTCAAAAATTTCAAAAATTTCAAAAATTTCAAAAATTTAAAAATTTCAAAAATTTGAAAAATTTGAAAAAAAATTTCAAAAATTTCAAAAATTTCAAAATTTTAAAAAATTTCAAAAAAAATTTAAAAATTTTAAAAATTAATTCAAAATTTCAAAAATTTCAAAAAAATTTAAAAAATTTGAAAAATTTCAAAAATAAAATTTCAAAAATTTCAAAAAATTTCAAAAATTTCAAAAATTTCAAAAAAATTCAAAAATTTCAAAAATTTGAAAATTTAAAAAATTTCAAAAATTTCAAATTTTCAAAATTTTCAAAAATTTCAAAAATTTCAAAAAAATTTCAAAAATTTCAAAATTTCAAAAATTTCAAAAATTTAAAAATTTCAAAAATTTGAAAAATTTCAAAAATTTCAAAAATTTCAAAAATTTCAAAAATTTCAAAATAAAAAATTTCAAAAATTTCAAAATTTCAAAATTTCAAAAATTTCAAAAATTTAAAAATTTTAAAAAAATTTCAAAAATTTCAAAAAAATTTCAAAAATTTCAAAAATTTCAAAAAAATTTCAAAAATTTCAAAAAATTTCAAAAATTTCAAAACATAAAAAATTTTAAAAATCTTTAAAAATTTCACAAATTTTAAAAAAAATTTCCACAAATTTCAAAAATTTCCAAAATTTTAAAAATTTCAAAAATTTGAAAAAAATTTAAAAATTTCAAAAATTTCAAAAATTTCAAAAATTTCAAAAATTTCAAAAAATTTCAAAAATTTCAAAAAAAATTTAAAAAATTGAAAAAATTTAAAAATTTTGACAAATTTGAAAAAAATTTCACAAATTTGAAAAATTTCAAAAATTTTAAAAATTTGAAAAATTTGAAAAAATTACAAAAATTTCAAAAATTTCAAAATTTCAAAAATTTCAAAACTTTCAAAAATTTCAAAAATTTCAAAAATTTCAAAAATTTCAAAAATTTCAAAAATTTCAAAAAATTTCAAAAAAATTCAAAAATTTAAAAATCTTCAAAAATTTCAAAAATTTGAAAAAATTAATTTTAAAAATCTTCAAAATCAAAAAATTTCAAAAATTTTAAAAAATTTGAAAAATTTCAAAAAATTTCAAAAATTTCAAAAATTTCAAAAATTCCTCAAACATTTCAAAAATTTCAAAAAATTTCAAAAAAAATTTCAAAAATTTCTAAAAATTTGACAAATTTGCAAATTTAAAAAAATTTCACAAATTTCAAAAATTTCCAAAATTTCAAAAATTTGAAAAATTTCAAAAATTTCAAAAATTTCAAAAATTTCAAAAATTTCAAAAATCTTTAAAAATTGAAAAATTTCAAAAATTTCAAAATTCAAAAAATTTTAATATTTAAAATTTGAAAAAATTTCAAAAATTTGAAAAAATTTCACAAATTTCTAAAATTTCAAAAATTTCAAAAATTTCAAAAAAATTTTGAAAAATTTCAAACACTTGAAAAAATTACACAAATTTCAAAATTTCAAAACAAATTCAAAAAGAATTTCACAAAATTTAAAATCTTTAAAAATTTGTAAAATTTTAAAAAGAACCTTTCACAAATTTTAAAAATCTTCAAAAATTTTGCTAAAAATTTCAAAAATAGAAAAATTTTAAAAATTTTAAAAATTTGAAAAGAAAATTGCAAAAATTTTCAAAAAATTTTAAAAATTTCGAAAAATTTAAAAAATTGCAAAAAAATTTCAAAAATTTCAAAATTTCAAACAAATTTCAAAAAATTACAAAAAAATTTAAAAAAATTTCAAAAATTTAAAACAAAAATTTTAAAAATTACAAAAATTTCAAAAAATTTCAAAATTTCAAAAATTTCCAAAAAATTTTAAAAATTTACTAAAAAATTTTAAAAATCAAACATTAAAATTTGAAAAAATTTTAAAAATTTGACAAATTTTAAAAAATTTAAAAGAAAATTTCAAAAATTTCAAAATTTTCAAAATTTTAAAAATTTGAAAAAACTTTCCCCAAAATTTCCAAAAATTTCACAACAATTTCAAAATTCAAAATTGAAAAATTTAAAAATTTCGAAAATTTCAAAAATTTCAGAATTCCATCAAAATTTCAAAAAAATTTCAAAAAATTTAAAAACCACCAAACTTTAAAAAATTTGAAAAATTTTAAATTTAAATTTCAAAAATTTGCACACTTTTCAAAAATTTCAAAAAAACTTTAAAAATTTAAAAATTTTAAAAATTCCAAAATTTCAAAAATTTCCAAAAAATTCAAAACAAAAATTTTAAAAAAAACTTTTAATCTAAAAATTTCAAAAATTTCAAAAAATTTCAAAAATTCCAAAAATTTCACAAAAATTTCAAAAATTTCAAAAATTTTGACATTAAATTTTCAAAAATTTCCACACAATTACAAAAATTTCAAAAATTTTAATGATTTGAAACAAATTTCAAAAATTTCTGACGTGCAAAATTTCAAAAATTTTAATAATTTTCAAAAATTCAAAAAAACAAAATTTCAAAATTTCAAAATTTCCATAAAAAATTTTAAAAATTTCAAAAAATTTCAAAAATTTCAAAATTTCAAAAATTCCAAAAATTTTCAAACAAATTCAAAAATTTCAAAAATTTTAAAATACAATTTAAAAATTTTCACAAATTTTAAAAAATTTCACAAATTTGAAAAAATTTCACAAATTTCCCACACAAATTTACTAAAAAAATTTTTTTTTAGAAATTTGTAAGGATTTAAAAAATTTCAAAAATTTCAAAAATTTAAAATTTCAAAAATTTAAAATTTTAAAATTAAAATTTCAAAAATTTCAAAAAACAAAATTTCAAAAATTTCAAAAATTTCGAAAATTTTACAACAAACCTCTAAAAAATTTTAAATAATCACAAATTTTAATCCAAACACATTCAAAATTTAAAAATCTTTAAAATTTTACAAATTTAAAAAAATTTCAAAAATTTCAAAAATTTCTCAAATTTTAAAATACCCAAATTTTAATGATTTGAATTTTAAAAGATCGTGGAAATTTCAAATTTAAATTTCAAAAATTTCAAAATTTCGAAACAAATTCAAAAATTTCAAAAATTTAAAATTTAAAAATTTACAATTTTTGAAAAATTTCAAAAATTTCAAAACAAAATTTCACAAATTTGAAAAATTTTACAAATTTTAAAAATTTCACAATTGCAAAATTTTCAAAAATTTCAAATTTTCAAAAGAACCTAATCAAAAATTTCAAAAATTTCCAAAACACGTCCGAAAAATTTGGACAAATTTCAAAAATTTCACAAACAAAAATTTCGAAAATTTTAAAAAATTTGACAATAATTAACAAAAACAAATATAACAAAAAATTTTTCAAAAATTTCAAAAATTTATAAATGTTTAATAATCAATTCACAAATTTCAAAAATCTTTAAAAATTTGAAAAATCTTGAAATTACAAAATTTCAAACAAATTTCAAAAATTTCAACAACTTCAAAAATTTCAAGACAAATTCAAAAATTTCAAAAACTTTCAAAATTTTCAAAAATTTGTAAAAATTTCACAAATTGCAAAGACTTCAAAAATTTTAATAATTTGACAACTTTGAAAAAATACAAAAATTTTTCAAAAATTTCAAAAATTTCAAAATTTCAAAAATTTCAAACATTTCAAAAATTTCAAAACTTTAAATTCAAAAATTCAACAAATCTTTAAAAATTTGACTAAATTCTGAAATTTCAAAATTTTCCAAATTACAAAATTTTCAAAAATTTAATTTTAAAAATTTGACAAATAATTAAAATTTCAATAAATTTCCAAAATTTTCAAAAATTTAATTATTTGAAAACAAATTTAAAAATTTACAAAATTTCAAAAATTTTACACATTTGAAAATTACAAATTTCTAAAAATTTGAAAAACAAAATTTCAAATATATAATTTGAAAAAAATTTAACAAATTGGAAAAATTTCACAAATTTGCCAGAATTTCAAATATTAAAAATGTTTATATAAATTTCAAATATCAAAATTTTAAAAAGTTTTAAAAATTTGACAAATTTGACAAATTTCAAAAATTTCAAAATTTTAAAAATTTCAAAATTTCAATCATTTCAAAAATTTCAAAAACCAAATTTCAAAATTTTAAACATTTCAAAAATTAGTCAAAACAAATTCCAAAAATTTCAAAACAAATCTTTAAAAATTTCACAAATTTGAAAAATTTACAAAAATTTCAAAATTTTCGAAAAAATTTCCAGAATTTCAAAATTTCAAAAATTTTAAACATTTCAAAATTTCGAAACATTTCAAAAATTTCAAAACAAATTCAAAAATTTAAAAATCTTTAAAAATTTGGACAAATTGAAAAATTTCCTAAAATTGCAAAATTTTCAAAATTTTAATGATTTGAAAAGTTTGAAAAATTACAAAAAATTTCAAAATTTCAAAAATTTCGAAATTTTAAAAATTTCCAAAAAATTTCAAAAACAAATTCAAAAAATTTAAAAAT
>JAEIFI010000249.1:0-26195 GCA_018901815.1 Zaprionus lachaisei
CTTGTTATTTTTCATTATTATTCTTTGAACGTTGATACCTAATATGAGCTATTTACTGTAAAATTTCATTCTTCCTCAATTTTAGGTTAACTTCCGATAGAATTTCAATTTTTTGTTAGTTAATATAATCTAGTGTACAACAAAACTTTTGCCGTAGTAAAACTATCTAAATTATCCTTTTCTTCATGGATAGCTTTCTCTCTTCTTAATTACGTTCTTCCACGCTGTATTTCTTTTTATTAAATTCCTATTAACGTAGAGAGGTGATGGCTGCTCATGTCATGAAAAAAATAAATATTCCCAAAAATAATATGCATGCACCGAAACCAAGAAAAGATTTTTCAATATTTACTAAGGAACGAACTCACCGCATTAAATTTCCATCGACGAAAGATCGATCAACCGGGTCCTGGAATGTTGCTGTGTTGATGCGTATGATTTGCTGCTGCCAACACAATTTGCATTTTTCTTTTTTTTTTTTTCCCATGAGCTGAGCACCTGTTCCCCTAACCTAACTGTCCCTTACTTATTTTTTTTCTTTGTTATTATTTAATTGTGTGTGTCTGTCTGTGTCTGTCTGTGTCTTTAGTCTGTCTCTGTCTGTGTCTGTCTGTGTCTGTCTGTGTCTGTCTGTGTCTGTCTGTGTCTGTCTGTGTCTGTCTGTGTCTGTCTGTGTCTGTCTGTGTCTGTCTGTGTCTGTCTGTGTCTGTCTGTTGTCTGTCTGTGTCTGTCTGTGTCTGTCTGTGTCTGTCTGTGTCTGTCTGTGTCTGTCTGTGTCTGTCTGTGTCTGTCTGTGTCTGTCTGTGTCTGTCTGTGTCTGTCTGTGTCTGTCTGTGTCTGTCTGTGTCTGTCTGTGTCTGTCTGTGTCTGTCTGTGTCTGTCTGTGTCTGTCTGTGTCTGTCTGTGTCTGTCTGTGTCTGTGTCTGTGTCTGTCTGTGTCTGTCTGTGTCTGTCTGTGTCTGTCTGTGTCTGTCTGTGTCTGTCTGTGTCTGTCTGTGTCTGTCTGTGTCTGTCTGTGTCTGTCTGTGTCTGTCTGTGTCTGTCTGTGTCTGTCTGTGTCTGTCTGTGTCTGTCTGTGTCTGTCTGTGTCTGTCTGTGTCTGTCTGTGTCTGTCTGTGTCTGTCTGTGTCTGTCTGTGTCTGTCTGTGTCTGTCTGTGTCTGTCTGTGTCTGTCTGTGTCTGTCTGTGTCTGTCTGTGTCTGTCTGTGTCTGTCTGTGTCTGTCTGTGTCTGTCTGTGTCTGTCTGTGTCTGTCTGTGTCTGTCTGTCTGTCTGTCTGTCTGTCTGTCTGTGTCTGTCTGTGTCTGTCTGTGTCTGTCTGTGTCTGTCTGTGTCTGTCTGTGTCTGTCTGTGTCTGTCTGTGTCTGTCTGTGTCTGTCTGTGTCTGTCTGTGTCTGTCTGTGTCTGTCTGTGTCTGTCTGTGTCTGTCTGTGTCTGTCTGTGTCTGTCTGTGTCTGTCTGTGTCTGTCTGTCTGTCTGTGTCTGTGTCTGTCTGTGTCTGTCTGTGTCTGTCTGTGTCTGTCTGTGTCTGTCTGTTGTCTGTCTGTGTCTGTCTGTGTCTGTCTGTGTCTGTCTGTGTCTGTCTGTGTCTGTCTGTGTCTGTCTGTGTCTCTGTCTGTGTCTGTCTGTGTCTGTCTGTGTCTGTCTGTGTCTGTCTGTGTCTGTCTGTGTCTGTCTGTGTCTGTCTGTGTCTGTCTGTGTCTGTCTGTGTCTGTCTGTGTCTGTCTGTGTCTGTCTGTGTCTGTCTGTGTCTGTCTGTGTCTGTCTGTGTCTGTCTGTGTCTGTCTGTGTCTGTCTGTGTCTGTCTGTGTCTGTCTGTGTCTGTCTGTGTCTGTCTGTGTCTGTCTGTGTCTGTCTGTGTCTGTCTGTGTCTGTCTGTGTCTGTCTGTGTCTGTCTGTGTCTGTCTGTCTGTCTGTCTGTGTCTGTCTGTGTCTGTCTGTGTCTGTCTGTGTCTGTCTGTGTCTGTCTGTGTCTGTCTGTGTCTGTCTGTGTCTGTCTGTGTCTGTCTGTGTCTGTCTGTGTCTGTCTGTGTCTGTCTGTGTCTGTCTGTGTCTGTCTGTGTCTGTCTGTGTCTGTCTGTGTCTGTCTGTGTCTGTCTGTGTCTGTCTGTGTCTGTCTGTGTCTGTCTGTGTCTGTCTGTGTCTGTCTGTGTCTGTCTGTGTCTGTCTGTGTCTGTCTGTGTCTGTCTGTGTCTGTCTGTGTCTGTCTGTGTCTGTCTGTGTCTGTCTGTGTCTGTCTGTCTGTCTGTGTCTGTCTGTGTCTGTCTGTGTCTGTCTGTCTGTCTGTCTGTCTGTCTGTCTGTCTGTCTGTCTGTTGTCTGTCTGTTGTCTGTCTGTGTCTGTCTGTGTCTGTCTGTGTCTGTCTCTGTCTGTCTGTCTGTGTCTGTCTTGTCTGTCTGTGTCTGTCTGTGTCTGTCTGTGTCTGTGTCTGTCTGTCTGTCTGTCTGTCTGTCTGTGTCTGTCTGTGTCTGTCTGTTGTGTCTGTCTGTGTCTGTCTGTGTCTGTCTGTGTCTGTCTGTGTCTGTCTGTGTCTGTCTGTGTCTGTCTGTGTCTGTCTGTTGTCTGTCTGTGTCTGTCTGTGTCTGTCTGTGTCTGTCTGTGTCTGTCTGTGTCTGTCTCTGTGTCTGTCTGTGTCTGTCTGTGTCTGTCTGTGTCTGTCTGTGTCTGTCTGTGTCTGTCTGTGTCTGTCTGTGTCTGTCTGTGTCTGTCTGTGTCTGTCTGTGTCTGTCTGTGTCTGTCTCTGTGTCTGTCTGTGTCTGTCTGTGTCTGTCTGTGTCTGTCTGTGTCTGTCTGTGTCTGTCTGTGTCTGTCTGTGTCTGTCTGTGTCTGTCTGTGTGTCTGTGTCTGTCTCTGTCTGTCTGTCTGTCTGTGTCTGTCTGTGTCTGTCTGTGTCTGTCTGTGTCTGTCTGTGTCTGTCTGTGTCTGTCTGTGTCTGTCTGTGTCTGTCTGTGTCTGTCTGTGTCTGTCTGTGTCTGTCTGTGTCTGTCTGTGTCTGTCTGTGTCTGTCTGTGTCTGTCTGTGTCTGTCTGTGTCTGTCTGTGTCTGTCTGTGTCTGTCTGTGTCTGTCTGTGTCTGTCTGTGTCTGTCTGTGTCTGTCTGTGTCTGTCTGTGTCTGTCTGTGTCTGTCTGTGTCTGTCTGTGTCTGTCTGTGTCTGTCTGTGTCTGTCTGTGTCTGTCTGTGTCTGTCTGTGTCTGTCTGTGTCTGTCTGTGTCTGTCTGTGTCTGTCTGTGTCTGTCTGTGTCTGTCTGTGTCTGTCTGTGTCTGTCTGTGTCTGTCTGTGTCTGTCTGTGTGTCTGTCTGTGTCTGTCTGTGTCTGTCTGTGTCTGTCTGTGTCTGTCTGTGTCTGTCTGTGTCTGTCTGTGTCTGTCTGTGTCTGTCTGTGTCTGTCTGTGTCTGTCTGTGTCTGTCTGTGTCTGTCTGTGTCTGTCTGTGTCTGTCTGTGTCTGTCTGTGTCTGTCTGTGTCTGTCTGTGTCTGTCTGTGTCTTGTCTGTGTCTGTCTGTGTCTGTCTGTGTCTGTCTGTGTCTGTCTGTGTCTGTCTGTCTGTTGTCTGTCTGTGTCTGTCTGTGTCTGTCTGTGTCTGTCTGTGTCTGTCTGTGTCTGTCTGTGTCTGTCTGTGTCTGTCTGTGTCTGTCTGTGTCTGTCTGTGTCTGTCTGTGTCTGTCTGTGTCTGTCTGTGTCTGTCTGTGTCTGTCTGTGTCTGTCTGTGTCTGTCTGTGTCTGTCTGTGTCTGTCTGTGTCTGTCTGTGTCTGTCTGTGTCTGTCTGTGTCTGTCTGTGTCTGTCTGTGTCTGTCTGTGTCTGTCTGTGTCTGTCTGTGTCTGTCTGTGTCTGTCTGTGTCTGTCTGTGTCTGTCTGTGTCTGTCTGTGTCTGTCTGTGTCTGTCTGTGTCTGTCTGTGTCTGTCTGTGTCTGTCTGTGTCTGTCTGTGTCTGTCTGTGTCTGTCTGTGTCTGTCTGTGTCTGTCTGTGTCTGTCTGTGTCTGTCTGTGTCTGTCTGTGTCTGTCTGTGTCTGTCTGTGTCTGTCTGTGTCTGTCTGTGTCTGTCTGTGTCTGTCTGTGTCTGTCTGTGTCTGTCTGTGTCTGTCTGTGTCTGTCTGTGTCTGTCTGTGTCTGTCTGTGTCTGTCTGTGTCTGTCTGTGTCTGTCTGTGTCTGTCTGTGTCTGTCTGTGTCTGTCTGTGTCTGTCTGTGTCTGTCTGTGTCTGTCTGTGTCTGTCTGTGTCTGTCTGTGTCTGTCTGTGTCTGTCTGTGTCTGTCTGTGTCTGTCTGTGTCTGTCTGTGTGTCTGTCTGTGTCTGTCTGTGTCTGTCTGTGTCTGTCTGTGTCTGTCTGTGTCTGTCTGTGTCTGTCTGTGTCTGTCTGTGTCTGTCTGTGTCTGTCTGTGTCTGTCTGTCTGTGTCTGTCTGTCTGTCTGTGTCTGTCTGTGTCTGTCTGTGTCTGTCTGTGTCTGTCTGTGTCTGTCTGTGTCTGTCTGTGTCTGTCTGTGTCTGTCTGTGTCTGTCTGTGTCTGTCTGTGTCTGTCTGTGTCTGTCTGTGTCTGTCTGTGTCTGTCTGTGTCTGTCTGTGTCTGTCTGTGTCTGTCTGTGTCTGTCTGTGTCTGTCTGTGTCTGTCTGTGTCTGTCTGTGTCTGTCTGTGTCTGTCTGTGTCTGTCTGTGTCTGTCTGTGTCTGTCTGTGTCTGTCTGTGTCTGTCTGTGTCTGTCTGTGTCTGTCTGTGTCTGTCTGTGTCTGTCTGTGTCTGTCTGTGTCTGTCTGTGTCTGTCTGTGTCTGTCTGTGTCTGTCTGTGTCTGTCTGTGTCTGTCTGTGTCTGTCTGTGTCTGTCTGTGTCTGTCTGTGTCTGTCTGTGTCTGTCTGTGTCTGTCTGTGTCTGTCTGTGTCTGTCTGTGTCTGTCTGTGTCTGTCTGTGTCTGTCTGTGTCTGTCTGTGTCTGTCTGTGTCTGTCTGTGTCTGTCTGTGTCTGTCTGTGTCTGTCTGTGTCTGTCTGTGTCTGTCTGTGTCTGTCTGTGTCTGTCTGTGTCTGTCTGTTGTCTGTCTGTGTCTGTCTGTGTGTCTGTCTGTGTCTGTCTGTGTCTGTCTGTGTCTGTCTGTGTCTGTCTGTGTCTGTCTGTGTCTGTCTGTGTCTGTCTGTGTCTGTCTGTGTCTGCTCTGTGTCTGTCTGTGTCTGTCTGTGTCTGTCTGTGTCTGTCTGTGTCTGTCTGTGTCTGTCTGTGTCTGTCTGTGTCTGTCTGTGTCTGTCTGTGTCTGTCTGTGTCTGTCTGTGTCTGTCTGTGTCTGTCTGTGTCTGTCTGTGTCTGTCTGTGTCTGTCTGTGTCTGTCTGTGTCTGTCTGTGTCTGTCTGTGTCTGTCTGTGTCTGTCTGTGTCTGTCTGTGTCTGTCTGTGTCTGTCTGTGTCTGTCTGTGTCTGTCTGTGTCTGTCTGTGTCTGTCTGTGTCTGTCTGTGTCTGTCTGTGTCTGTCTGTGTCTGTCTGTGTCTGTCTGTGTCTGTCTGTGTCTGTCTGTGTCTGTCTGTGTCTGTCTGTGTCTGTCTGTGTCTGTCTGTGTCTGTCTGTGTCTGTCTGTGTCTGTCTGTGTCTGTCTGTGTCTGTCTGTGTCTGTCTGTGTCTGTCTGTGTGTCTGTCTGTGTCTGTCTGTGTCTGTCTGTGTCTGTCTGTGTCTGTCTGTGTCTGTCTGTGTCTGTCTGTGTCTGTCTGTGTCTGTCTGTGTCTGTCTGTGTCTGTCTGTGTCTGTCTGTGTCTGTCTGTGTCTGTCTGTGTCTGTCTGTGTCTGTCTGTGTCTGTCTGTGTCTGTCTGTGTCTGTCTGTGTCTGTCTGTGTCTGTCTGTGTCTGTCTGTGTCTGTGTCTGTGTCTGTCTGTGTCTGTCTGTGTCTGTCTGTGTCTGTCTGTGTCTGTCTGTGTCTGTCTGTGTCTGTCTGTGTCTGTCTGTGTCTGTCTGTGTCTGTCTGTGTCTGTCTGTGTCTGTCTGTGTCTGTCTGTGTCTGTCTTGTCTGTGTGTCTGTCTGTGTCTGTCTGTGTCTGTCTGTGTCTGTCTGTGTCTGTCTGTGTCTGTCTGTGTCTGTCTGTGTCTGTCTGTGTCTGTCTGTGTCTGTCTGTGTCTGTCTGTGTCTGTCTGTGTCTGTCTGTGTCTGTCTGTTGTCTGTCTGTGTCTGTCTGTGTCTGTCTGTGTCTGTCTGTGTCTGTCTGTGTCTGTCTGTGTCTGTCTCTGTGTCTGTCTGTGTCTGTCTCTGTGTCTGTGTGTGTCTGTGTGTGTCTGTCTGTGTCTGTCTGTGTCTGTCTGTGTCTGTCTGTCTCTGTCTGTGTCTGTGTCTGTCTGTGTCTGTCTGTGTCTGTCTGTGTCTGTCTGTGTCTGTCTGTGTCTGTCTGTGTGTCTGTCTGTGTCTGTCTGTGTCTGTCTGTGTCTGTCTGTGTCTGTCTGTCTGTCTGTCTGTGTCTGTCTGTGTCTGTCTGTGTCTGTCTGTGTCTGTCTGTGTCTGTCTGTGTCTGTCTGTGTCTGTCTGTGTCTGTCTGTGTCTGTCTGTGTCTGTCTGTGTCTGTCTGTGTCTGTCTGTGTCTGTCTGTGTCTGTCTGTGTCTGTCTGTGTCTGTCTGTGTCTGTCTGTGTCTGTCTGTGTCTGTCTGTGTCTGTCTGTGTCTGTCTGTGTCTGTCTGTGTCTGTCTGTGTCTGTCTGTGTCTGTCTGTCTGTGTCTGTCTGTGTCTGTCTGTGTCTGTCTGTGTCTGTCTGTGTCTGTCTGTGTCTGTCTGTGTCTGTCTGTGTCTGTCTGTGTCTGTCTGTGTCTGTCTGTGTCTGTCTGTGTCTGTCTGTGTCTGTCTGTGTCTGTCTGTGTCTGTCTGTGTCTGTCTGTGTCTGTCTGTGTCTGTCTGTGTCTGTCTGTGTCTGTCTGTGTCTGTCTGTGTCTGTCTGTGTCTGTCTGTGTCTGTCTGTGTCTGTCTGTGTCTGTCTGTGTCTGTCTGTGTCTGTCTGTGTCTGTCTGTGTCTGTCTGTGTCTGTCTGTGTCTGTCTGTGTCTGTCTGTGTCTGTCTGTGTCTGTCTGTGTCTGTCTGTGTCTGTCTGTGTCTGTCTGTGTCTGTCTGTGTCTGTCTGTGTCTGTCTGTGTCTGTCTGTGTCTGTCTGTGTCTGTCTGTGTCTGTCTGTGTCTGTCTGTGTCTGTCTGTGTCTGTCTGTCTGTTGTCTGTCTGTGTCTGTCTGTGTCTGTCTGTGTCTGTCTGTGTCTGTCTGTGTCTGTCTGTGTCTGTCTGTGTCTGTCTGTGTCTGTCTGTGTCTGTCTGTGTCTGTCTGTGTCTGTCTGTGTCTGTCTGTGTCTGTCTGTGTCTGTCTGTGTCTGTCTGTGTCTGTCTGTGTCTGTCTGTGTCTGTCTGTGTCTGTCTGTGTCTGTCTGTGTCTGTCTGTGTCTGTCTGTGTCTGTCTGTGTCTGTCTGTGTCTGTCTGTGTCTGTCTGTGTCTGTCTGTGTCTGTCTGTGTCTGTCTGTGTCTGTCTGTGTCTGTCTGTGTCTGTCTGTGTCTGTCTGTGTCTGTCTGTGTCTGTCTGTGTCTGTCTGTGTCTGTCTGTGTCTGTCTGTGTCTGTCTGTGTCTGTCTGTGTCTGTCTGTGTCTGTCTGTGTCTGTCTGTCTGTGTCTGTCTGTGTCTGTCTGTGTCTGTCTGTGTCTGTCTGTGTCTGTCTGTGTCTGTCTGTGTCTGTCTGTGTCTGTCTGTGTCTGTCTGTGTCTGTCTGTGTCTGTCTGTGTCTGTCTGTGTCTGTCTGTGTCTGTCTGTGTCTGTCTGTGTCTGTCTGTGTCTGTCTGTGTCTGTCTGTGTCTGTCTGTGTCTGTCTGTGTCTGTCTGTGTCTGTCTGTGTCTGTCTGTGTCTGTCTGTGTCTGTCTGTGTCTGTCTGTGTCTGTCTGTGTCTGTCTGTGTCTGTCTGTGTCTGTCTGTGTCTGTCTGTGTCTGTCTGTGTCTGTCTGTGTCTGTCTGTGTCTGTCTGTGTCTGTCTGTGTCTGTCTGTGTCTGTCTGTGTCTGTCTGTGTCTGTCTGTGTCTGTCTGTGTCTGTCTGTGTCTGTCTGTGTCTGTCTGTGTCTGTCTGTGTCTGTCTGTGTCTGTCTGTGTCTGTCTGTGTCTGTCTGTGTCTGTCTGTGTCTGTCTGTGTCTGTCTGTGTCTGTCTGTGTCTGTCTGTGTCTGTCTGTGTCTGTCTGTGTCTGTCTGTGTCTGTCTGTGTCTGTCTGTGTCTGTCTGTGTCTGTCTGTGTCTGTCTGTGTCTGTCTGTGTCTGTCTGTGTCTGTCTGTGTCTGTCTGTGTCTGTCTGTGTCTGTCTGTGTCTGTCTGTGTCTGTCTGTGTCTGTCTGTGTCTGTCTGTGTCTGTCTGTGTCTGTCTGTGTCTGTCTGTGTCTGTCTGTGTCTGTCTGTGTCTGTCTGTGTCTGTCTGTGTCTGTCTGTGTCTGTCTGTGTCTGTCTGTGTCTGTCTGTGTCTGTCTGTGTCTGTCTGTGTCTGTCTGTGTCTGTCTGTGTCTGTCTGTGTCTGTCTGTGTCTGTCTGTGTCTGTCTGTGTCTGTCTGTGTCTGTCTGTGTCTGTCTGTGTCTGTCTGTGTCTGTCTGTGTCTGTCTGTGTCTGTCTGTGTCTGTCTGTGTCTGTCTGTGTCTGTCTGTGTCTGTCTGTGTCTGTCTGTGTCTGTCTGTGTCTGTCTGTGTCTGTCTGTGTCTGTCTGTGTCTGTCTGTGTCTGTCTGTGTCTGTCTGTGTCTGTCTGTGTCTGTCTGTGTCTGTCTGTGTCTGTCTGTGTCTGTCTGTGTCTGTCTGTGTCTGTCTGTGTCTGTCTGTGTCTGTCTGTGTCTGTCTGTGTCTGTCTGTGTCTGTCTGTGTCTGTCTGTGTCTGTCTGTGTCTGTCTGTGTCTGTCTGTGTCTGTCTGTGTCTGTCTGTGTCTGTCTGTGTCTGTCTGTGTCTGTCTGTGTCTGTCTGTGTCTGTCTGTGTCTGTCTGTGTCTGTCTGTGTCTGTCTGTGTCTGTCTGTGTCTGTCTGTGTCTGTCTGTGTCTGTCTGTGTCTGTCTGTGTCTGTCTGTGTCTGTCTGTGTCTGTCTGTGTCTGTCTGTGTCTGTCTGTGTCTGTCTGTGTCTGTCTGTGTCTGTCTGTGTCTGTCTGTGTCTGTCTGTGTCTGTCTGTGTCTGTCTGTGTCTGTCTGTGTCTGTCTGTGTCTGTCTGTGTCTGTCTCTGTGTCTGTCTGTGTCTGTCTGTGTCTGTCTGTGTCTGTCTGTGTCTGTCTGTGTCTGTCTGTGTCTGTCTGTGTCTGTCTGTGTCTGTCTGTGTCTGTCTGTGTCTGTCTGTGTCTGTCTGTGTCTGTCTGTGTCTGTCTGTGTCTGTCTGTGTCTGTCTGTCTGTGTCTGTCTGTGTCTGTCTGTGTCTGTCTGTGTCTGTCTGTGTCTGTCTGTGTCTGTCTGTGTCTGTCTGTGTCTGTCTGTGTCTGTCTGTGTCTGTCTGTGTCTGTCTGTGTCTGTCTGTGTCTGTCTGTGTCTGTCTGTGTCTGTCTGTGTCTGTCTGTGTCTGTCTGTGTCTGTCTGTGTCTGTCTGTGTCTGTCTGTGTCTGTCTGTGTCTGTCTGTGTCTGTCTGTGTCTGTCTGTGTCTGTCTGTGTCTGTCTGTGTCTGTCTGTGTCTGTCTGTGTCTGTCTGTGTCTGTCTGTGTCTGTCTGTGTCTGTCTGTGTCTGTCTGTGTCTGTCTGTGTCTGTCTGTGTTCTGTCTGTGTCTGTCTGTGTCTGTCTGTGTCTGTCTGTGTCTGTCTGTGTCTGTGTCTGTCTGTGTCTGTCTGTGTCTGTCTGTGTCTGTCTGTGTCTGTCTGTGTCTGTCTGTGTCTGTCTGTGTCTGTCTGTGTCTGTCTGTGTCTGTCTGTGTCTGTCTGTGTCTGTCTGTGTCTGTCTGTGTCTGTCTGTGTCTGTCTGTGTCTGTCTGTGTCTGTCTGTGTCTGTCTGTGTCTGTCTGTGTCTGTCTGTGTCTGTCTGTGTCTGTCTGTGTCTGTCTGTGTCTGTCTGTGTCTGTCTGTGTCTGTGTCTGTCTGTGTGTCTGTCTGTGTCTGTGTCTGTCTGTCTGTCTGTGTCTGTCTGTGTCTGTCTGTGTCTGTCTGTGTCTGTCTGTGTCTGTCTGTGTCTGTCTGTGTCTGTCTGTGTCTGTCTGTGTCTGTCTGTGTCTGTCTGTGTCTGTCTGTGTCTGTCTGTGTCTGTCTGTGTCTGTCTGTCTGTGTCTGTCTGTGTCTGTCTGTGTCTGTCTGTGTCTGTCTGTGTCTGTCTGTGTCTGTCTGTGTCTGTCTGTGTCTGTCTGTGTCTGTCTGTGTCTGTCTGTGTCTGTCTGTGTCTGTCTGTGTCTGTCTGTGTCTGTGTCTGTCTGTGTCTGTCTGTGTCTGTCTGTGTCTGTCTGTGTCTGTCTGTGTCTGTCTGTGTCTGTCTGTGTCTGTCTGTGTCTGTCTGTGTCTGTCTGTGTCTGTCTGTGTCTGTCTGTGTCTGTCTGTGTCTGTCTGTGTCTGTCTGTGTCTGTCTGTGTCTGTCTGTGTCTGTCTGTGTCTGTCTGTGTCTGTCTGTGTCTGTCTGTGTCTGTCTGTGTCTGTCTGTGTCTGTCTGTGTCTGTCTGTGTCTGTCTGTGTCTGTCTGTGTCTGTCTGTGTCTGTCTGTGTCTGTCTGTGTCTGTCTGTGTCTGTCTGTGTCTGTCTGTGTCTGTCTGTGTCTGTCTGTGTCTGTCTGTGTCTGTCTGTGTCTGTCTGTGTCTGTCTGTGTCTGTCTGTGTCTGTCTGTGTCTGTCTGTGTCTGTCTGTGTCTGTCTGTGTCTGTCTGTGTCTGTCTGTGTCTGTCTGTGTCTGTCTGTGTCTGTCTGTGTCTGTCTGTGTCTGTCTGTGTCTGTCTGTGTCTGTCTGTGTCTGTCTGTGTCTGTCTGTGTCTGTCTGTGTCTGTCTGTGTCTGTCTGTGTCTGTCTGTGTCTGTCTGTGTCTGTCTGTGTCTGTCTGTGTCTGTCTGTGTCTGTCTGTGTCTGTCTGTGTCTGTCTGTGTCTGTCTGTGTCTGTCTGTGTCTGTCTGTGTCTGTCTGTGTCTGTCTGTGTCTGTCTGTGTCTGTCTGTGTCTGTCTGTGTCTGTCTGTGTCTGTCTGTGTCTGTCTGTGTCTGTCTGTGTCTGTCTGTGTCTGTCTGTGTCTGTCTGTGTCTGTCTGTGTCTGTCTGTGTCTGTCTGTGTCTGTCTGTGTCTGTCTGTGTCTGTCTGTGTCTGTCTGTGTCTGTCTGTGTCTGTCTGTGTCTGTCTGTGTCTGTCTGTGTCTGTCTGTGTCTGTCTGTGTCTGTCTGTGTCTGTCTGTGTCTGTCTGTGTCTGTCTGTGTCTGTCTGTGTCTGTCTGTGTCTGTCTGTGTCTGTCTGTGTCTGTCTGTGTCTGTCTGTGTCTGTCTGTGTCTGTCTGTGTCTGTCTGTGTCTGTCTGTGTCTGTCTGTGTCTGTCTGTGTCTGTCTGTGTCTGTCTGTGTCTGTCTGTGTCTGTCTGTGTCTGTCTGTGTCTGTCTGTGTCTGTCTGTGTCTGTCTGTGTCTGTCTGTGTCTGTCTGTGTCTGTCTGTGTCTGTCTGTGTCTGTCTGTGTCTGTCTGTGTCTGTCTGTGTCTGTCTGTGTCTGTCTGTGTCTGTCTGTGTCTGTCTGTGTCTGTCTGTGTCTGTCTGTGTCTGTCTGTGTCTGTCTGTGTCTGTCTGTGTCTGTCTGTGTCTGTCTGTGTCTGTCTGTGTCTGTCTGTGTCTGTCTGTGTCTGTCTGTGTCTGTCTGTGTCTGTCTGTGTCTGTCTGTGTCTGTCTGTGTCTGTCTGTGTCTGTCTGTGTCTGTCTGTGTCTGTCTGTGTCTGTCTGTGTCTGTCTGTGTCTGTCTGTGTCTGTCTGTGTCTGTCTGTGTCTGTCTGTGTCTGTCTGTGTCTGTCTGTGTCTGTCTGTGTCTGTCTGTGTCTGTCTGTGTCTGTCTGTGTGTCTGTCTGTGTCTGTCTGTGTCTGTCTGTGTCTGTCTGTGTCTGTCTGTGTCTGTCTGTGTCTGTCTGTGTCTGTCTGTGTCTGTCTGTGTCTGTCTGTGTCTGTCTGTGTCTGTCTGTGTCTGTCTGTGTCTGTCTGTGTCTGTCTGTGTCTGTCTGTGTCTGTCTGTGTCTGTCTGTGTCTGTCTGTGTCTGTCTGTGTCTGTCTGTGTCTGTCTGTGTCTGTCTGTGTCTGTCTGTGTCTGTCTGTGTCTGTCTGTGTCTGTCTGTGTCTGTCTGTGTCTGTCTGTGTCTGTCTGTGTCTGTCTGTGTCTGTCTGTGTCTGTCTGTGTCTGTCTGTGTCTGTCTGTGTCTGTCTGTGTCTGTCTGTGTCTGTCTGTGTCTGTCTGTGTCTGTCTGTGTCTGTCTGTGTCTGTCTGTGTGTCTGTCTGTGTCTGTCTGTGTCTGTCTGTGTCTGTCTGTGTCTGTCTGTGTCTGTCTGTGTCTGTCTGTGTCTGTCTGTGTCTGTCTGTGTCTGTCTGTGTCTGTCTGTGTCTGTCTGTGTCTGTCTGTGTCTGTCTGTGTCTGTCTGTGTCTGTCTGTGTCTGTCTGTGTCTGTCTGTGTCTGTCTGTGTCTGTCTGTGTCTGTCTGTGTCTGTCTGTGTCTGTCTGTGTCTGTCTGTGTCTGTCTGTGTCTGTCTGTGTCTGTCTGTGTCTGTCTGTGTCTGTCTGTGTCTGTCTGTGTCTGTCTGTGTCTGTCTGTGTCTGTCTGTGTCTGTCTGTGTCTGTCTGTGTCTGTCTGTGTCTGTCTGTGTCTGTCTGTGTCTGTCTGTGTCTGTCTGTGTCTGTCTGTGTCTGTCTGTGTCTGTCTGTGTCTGTCTGTGTCTGTCTGTGTCTGTCTGTGTCTGTCTGTGTCTGTCTGTGTCTGTCTGTGTCTGTCTGTGTCTGTCTGTGTCTGTCTGTGTCTGTCTGTGTCTGTCTGTGTCTGTCTGTGTCTGTCTGTGTCTGTCTGTGTCTGTCTGTGTCTGTCTGTGTCTGTCTGTGTCTGTCTGTGTCTGTCTGTGTCTGTCTGTGTCTGTCTGTGTCTGTCTGTGTCTGTCTGTGTCTGTCTGTGTCTGTCTGTGTCTGTCTGTGTCTGTCTGTGTCTGTCTGTGTCTGTCTGTGTCTGTCTGTGTCTGTCTGTGTCTGTCTGTGTCTGTCTGTGTCTGTCTGTGTCTGTGTCTGTGTCTGTCTGTGTCTGTCTGTGTCTGTCTGTGTCTGTCTGTGTCTGTCTGTGTCTGTCTGTGTCTGTCTGTTGTCTGTCTGTGTCTGTCTGTGTCTGTCTGTGTCTGTCTGTGTCTGTCTGTGTCTGTCTGTGTCTGTCTGTGTCTGTCTGTGTCTGTCTGTGTCTGTCTGTGTCTGTCTGTGTCTGTCTGTGTCTGTCTGTGTCTGTCTGTGTCTGTCTGTGTCTGTCTGTGTCTGTCTGTGTCTGTCTGTGTCTGTCTGTGTCTGTCTGTGTCTGTCTGTGTCTGTCTGTGTCTGTCTGTGTCTGTCTGTGTCTGTCTGTGTCTGTCTGTGTCTGTCTGTGTCTGTCTGTGTCTGTCTGTGTCTGTCTGTGTCTGTCTGTGTCTGTCTGTGTCTGTCTGTGTCTGTCTGTGTCTGTCTGTGTCTGTCTGTGTCTGTCTGTGTCTGTCTGTGTCTGTCTGTGTCTGTCTGTGTCTGTCTGTGTCTGTCTGTGTCTGTCTGTGTCTGTCTGTGTCTGTCTGTGTCTGTCTGTGTCTGTCTGTGTCTGTCTGTGTCTGTCTGTGTCTGTCTGTGTCTGTCTGTGTCTGTCTGTGTCTGTCTGTGTCTGTCTGTGTCTGTCTGTGTCTGTCTGTGTCTGTCTGTGTCTGTCTGTGTCTGTCTGTGTCTGTCTGTGTCTGTCTGTGTCTGTCTGTGTCTGTCTGTGTCTGTCTGTGTCTGTCTGTGTCTGTCTGTGTCTGTCTGTGTCTGTCTGTGTCTGTCTGTGTCTGTCTGTGTCTGTCTGTGTCTGTCTGTGTCTGTCTGTGTCTGTCTGTGTCTGTCTGTGTCTGTCTGTGTCTGTCTGTGTCTGTCTGTGTCTGTCTGTGTCTGTCTGTGTCTGTCTGTGTCTGTCTGTGTCTGTCTGTGTCTGTCTGTGTCTGTCTGTGTCTGTCTGTGTCTGTCTGTGTCTGTCTGTGTCTGTCTGTGTCTGTCTGTGTCTGTCTGTGTCTGTCTGTGTCTGTCTGTGTCTGTCTGTGTCTGTCTGTGTCTGTCTGTGTCTGTCTGTGTCTGTCTGTGTCTGTCTGTGTCTGTCTGTGTCTGTCTGTGTCTGTCTGTGTCTGTCTGTGTCTGTCTGTGTCTGTCTGTGTCTGTCTGTGTCTGTCTGTGTCTGTCTGTGTCTGTCTGTGTCTGTCTGTGTCTGTCTGTGTCTGTCTGTTGTCTGTCTGTGTGTCTGTCTGTGTCTGTCTGTGTCTGTCTGTGTCTGTCTGTGTCTGTCTGTGTCTGTCTGTGTCTGTCTGTGTCTGTCTGTGTCTGTCTGTGTCTGTCTGTGTCTGTCTGTGTCTGTCTGTGTCTGTCTGTGTCTGTCTGTGTCTGTCTGTGTCTGTCTGTGTCTGTCTGTGTCTGTCTGTGTCTGTCTGTGTCTGTCTGTGTCTGTCTGTGTCTGTCTGTGTCTGTCTGTGTCTGTCTGTGTCTGTCTGTGTCTGTCTGTGTCTGTCTGTGTCTGTCTGTGTCTGTCTGTGTCTGTCTGTGTCTGTCTGTGTCTGTCTGTGTCTGTCTGTGTCTGTCTGTGTCTGTCTGTGTCTGTCTGTGTCTGTCTGTGTCTGTCTGTGTCTGTCTGTGTCTGTCTGTGTCTGTCTGTGTCTTGTCTGTGTCTGTCTGTTGTCTGTCTGTGTCTGTCTGTGTCTGTCTGTGTCTGTCTGTGTCTGTCTGTGTCTGTCTGTGTCTGTCTGTGTCTGTCTGTGTCTGTCTGTGTCTGTCTGTGTCTGTCTGTGTCTGTCTGTGTCTGTCTGTGTCTGTCTGTGTCTGTCTGTGTCTGTCTGTGTCTGTCTGTGTCTGTCTGTGTCTGTCTGTGTCTGTCTGTGTCTGTCTGTGTCTGTCTGTGTCTGTCTGTGTCTGTCTGTGTCTGTCTGTGTCTGTCTGTGTCTGTCTGTGTCTGTCTGTGTCTGTCTGTGTCTGTCTGTGTCTGTCTGTGTCTGTCTGTGTCTGTCTGTGTCTGTCTGTGTCTGTCTGTGTCTGTCTGTGTCTGTCTGTGTCTGTCTGTGTCTGTCTGTGTCTGTCTGTGTCTGTCTGTGTCTGTCTGTGTCTGTCTGTGTCTGTCTGTGTCTGTCTGTGTCTGTCTGTGTCTGTCTGTGTCTGTCTGTGTCTGTCTGTGTCTGTCTGTGTCTGTCTGTGTCTGTCTGTGTCTGTCTGTGTCTGTCTGTGTCTGTGTCTGTCTGTGTCTGTCTGTGTCTGTCTGTGTCTGTCTGTGTCTGTCTGTGTCTGTCTGTGTCTGTCTGTGTCTGTCTGTGTCTGTCTGTGTCTGTCTGTGTCTGTCTGTGTCTGTCTGTGTCTGTCTGTGTCTGTCTGTGTCTGTCTGTGTCTGTCTGTGTCTGTCTGTGTCTGTCTGTGTCTGTCTGTGTCTGTCTGTGTCTGTCTGTGTCTGTCTGTGTCTGTCTGTGTCTGTCTGTGTCTGTCTGTGTCTGTCTGTGTCTGTCTGTGTCTGTCTGTGTCTGTCTGTGTCTGTCTGTGTCTGTCTGTGTCTGTCTGTGTCTGTCTGTGTCTGTCTGTGTCTGTCTGTGTCTGTCTGTGTCTGTCTGTGTCTGTCTGTGTCTGTCTGTGTCTGTCTGTGTCTGTCTGTGTCTGTCTGTGTCTGTCTGTGTCTGTCTGTGTCTGTCTGTGTCTGTCTGTGTCTGTCTGTGTCTGTCTGTGTCTGTCTGTGTCTGTCTGTGTCTGTCTGTGTCTGTCTGTGTCTGTCTGTGTCTGTCTGTGTCTGTCTGTGTCTGTCTGTGTCTGTCTGTGTCTGTCTGTGTCTGTCTGTGTCTGTCTGTCTGTGTCTGTCTGTGTCTGTCTGTGTCTGTCTGTGTCTGTCTGTGTCTGTCTGTGTCTGTCTGTGTCTGTCTGTGTCTGTCTGTGTCTGTCTGTGTCTGTCTGTGTCTGTCTGTGTCTGTCTGTGTCTGTCTGTGTCTGTCTGTGTCTGTCTGTGTCTGTCTGTGTCTGTCTGTGTCTGTCTGTGTCTGTCTGTGTCTGTCTGTGTCTGTCTGTGTCTGTCTGTGTCTGTCTGTGTCTGTCTGTGTCTGTCTGTGTCTGTCTGTGTCTGTCTGTGTCTGTCTGTGTCTGTCTGTGTCTGTCTGTGTCTGTCTGTGTCTGTCTGTGTCTGTCTGTGTGTCTGTCTGTGTCTGTCTGTGTCTGTCTGTGTCTGTCTGTGTCTGTCTGTGTCTGTCTGTGTCTGTCTGTGTCTGTCTGTGTCTGTCTGTGTCTGTCTGTGTCTGTCTGTGTCTGTCTGTGTCTGTCTGTGTCTGTCTGTGTCTGTCTGTGTCTGTCTGTGTCTGTCTGTGTCTGTCTGTGTCTGTCTGTGTCTGTCTGTGTCTGTCTGTGTCTGTCTGTGTCTGTCTGTGTCTGTCTGTGTCTGTCTGTGTCTGTCTGTGTCTGTCTGTGTCTGTCTGTGTCTGTCTGTGTCTGTCTGTGTCTGTCTGTGTCTGTCTGTGTCTGTCTGTGTCTGTCTGTGTCTGTCTGTGTCTGTCTGTGTCTGTCTGTGTCTGTCTGTGTCTGTCTGTGTCTGTCTGTGTCTGTCTGTGTCTGTCTGTGTCTGTCTGTGTCTGTCTGTGTCTGTCTGTGTCTGTCTGTGTCTGTCTGTGTCTGTCTGTGTCTGTCTGTGTCTGTCTGTGTCTGTCTGTGTCTGTCTGTGTCTGTCTGTGTCTGTCTGTGTCTGTCTGTGTCTGTCTGTGTCTGTCTGTGTCTGTCTGTGTCTGTCTGTGTCTGTCTGTGTCTGTCTGTGTCTGTCTGTGTCTGTCTGTGTCTGTCTGTGTCTGTCTGTGTCTGTCTGTGTCTGTCTGTGTCTGTCTGTGTCTGTCTGTGTCTGTCTGTGTCTGTCTGTGTCTGTCTGTGTCTGTCTGTGTCTGTCTGTGTCTGTCTGTGTCTGTGTCTGTTGTCTGTCTGTGTCTGTCTGTGTCTGTCTGTGTCTGTCTGTGTCTGTCTGTGTCTGTCTGTGTCTGTCTGTGTCTGTCTGTGTCTGTCTGTGTCTGTCTGTGTGTCTGTCTGTGTCTGTGTCTGTCTGTGTCTGTCTGTGTCTGTCTGTGTCTGTCTGTGTCTGTCTGTGTCTGTCTGTGTCTGTCTGTGTCTGTCTGTGTCTGTCTGTGTCTGTCTGTGTCTGTCTGTGTCTGTCTGTTGTCTGTCTGTGTCTGTCTGTGTCTGTCTGTGTCTGTCTGTGTCTGTCTGTGTCTGTCTGTGTCTGTCTGTGTGTCTGTCTGTGTCTGTCTGTGTCTGTCTGTGTCTGTCTGTGTCTGTCTGTGTCTGTCTGTGTCTGTCTGTGTCTGTCTGTGTCTGTCTGTGTCTGTCTGTGTCTGTCTGTGTCTGTCTGTGTCTGTCTGTGTCTGTCTGTGTCTGTCTGTGTCTGTCTGTGTCTGTCTGTGTCTGTCTGTGTCTGTCTGTGTCTGTCTGTGTCTGTCTGTGTCTGTCTGTGTCTGTCTGTGTCTGTCTGTGTCTGTCTGTGTCTGTCTGTGTCTGTCTGTGTCTGTCTGTGTCTGTCTGTGTCTGTCTGTGTCTGTCTGTGTCTGTCTGTGTCTGTCTGTGTCTGTCTGTGTCTGTCTGTGTCTGTCTGTGTCTGTCTGTGTCTGTCTGTGTCTGTCTGTGTCTGTCTGTGTCTGTCTGTGTCTGTCTGTGTCTGTCTGTGTCTGTCTGTGTCTGTCTGTGTCTGTCTGTGTCTGTCTGTGTCTGTCTGTGTCTGTCTGTGTCTGTCTGTGTCTGTCTGTGTCTGTCTGTGTCTGTCTGTGTCTGTCTGTGTCTGTCTGTGTCTGTCTGTGTCTGTCTGTGTCTGTCTGTGTCTGTCTGTGTCTGTCTGTGTCTGTCTGTGTCTGTCTGTGTCTGTCTGTGTCTGTCTGTGTCTGTCTGTGTCTGTCTGTGTCTGTCTGTGTCTGTCTGTGTCTGTCTGTGTCTGTCTGTGTCTGTCTGTGTCTGTCTGTGTCTGTCTGTGTCTGTCTGTGTCTGTCTGTGTCTGTCTGTGTCTGTCTGTGTCTGTCTGTGTCTGTCTGTGTCTGTCTGTGTCTGTCTGTGTCTGTCTGTGTCTGTCTGTGTCTGTCTGTGTCTGTCTGTGTCTGTCTGTGTCTGTCTGTGTCTGTCTGTGTCTGTCTGTGTCTGTCTGTGTCTGTCTGTGTCTGTCTGTGTCTGTCTGTGTCTGTCTGTGTCTGTCTGTGTCTGTCTGTGTCTGTCTGTGTCTGTCTGTGTCTGTCTGTGTCTGTCTGTGTCTGTCTGTGTCTGTCTGTGTCTGTCTGTGTCTGTCTGTGTCTGTCTGTGTCTGTCTGTGTCTGTGTCTGTGTCTGTCTGTGTCTGTCTGTGTCTGTCTGTGTCTGTCTGTGTCTGTCTGTGTCTGTCTGTGTCTGTCTGTGTCTGTCTGTGTCTGTCTGTGTCTGTCTGTGTCTGTCTGTGTCTGTCTGTGTCTGTCTGTGTCTGTCTGTGTCTGTCTGTGTCTGTCTGTGTCTGTCTGTGTCTGTCTGTGTCTGTCTGTGTCTGTCTGTGTCTGTCTGTGTCTGTCTGTGTCTGTCTGTGTCTGTCTGTGTCTGTCTGTGTCTGTCTGTGTCTGTCTGTGTCTGTCTGTGTCTGTCTGTGTCTGTCTGTGTCTGTCTGTGTCTGTCTGTGTCTGTCTGTGTCTGTCTGTGTCTGTCTGTGTCTGTCTGTGTCTGTCTGTGTCTGTCTGTGTCTGTCTGTGTCTGTCTGTGTGTCTGTCTGTGTCTGTCTGTGTCTGTCTGTGTCTGTCTGTGTCTGTCTGTGTCTGTCTGTGTCTGTCTGTGTCTGTCTGTGTCTGTCTGTGTCTGTCTGTGTCTGTCTGTGTCTGTCTGTGTCTGTCTGTGTCTGTCTGTGTCTGTCTGTGTCTGTCTGTGTCTGTCTGTGTCTGTCTGTGTCTGTCTGTGTCTGTCTGTGTCTGTCTGTGTCTGTCTGTGTCTGTCTGTGTCTGTCTGTGTCTGTCTGTGTCTGTCTGTGTCTGTCTGTGTCTGTCTGTGTCTGTCTGTGTCTGTCTGTCTGTGTCTGTCTGTGTCTGTCTGTGTCTGTCTGTGTCTGTCTGTGTCTGTCTGTGTCTGTCTGTGTCTGTCTGTGTCTGTCTGTGTCTGTCTGTGTCTGTCTGTGTCTGTCTGTGTCTGTCTGTGTCTGTCTGTGTCTGTCTGTGTCTGTCTGTGTCTGTCTGTGTCTGTCTGTGTCTGTCTGTGTCTGTCTGTGTCTGTCTGTGTCTGTCTGTGTCTGTCTGTGTCTGTCTGTGTCTGTCTGTGTCTGTCTGTGTCTGTCTGTGTCTGTCTGTGTCTGTCTGTGTCTGTCTGTGTCTGTCTGTGTCTGTCTGTGTCTGTCTGTGTCTGTCTGTGTCTGTCTGTGTCTGTCTGTGTCTGTCTGTGTCTGTCTGTGTCTGTCTGTGTCTGTCTGTGTCTGTCTGTGTCTGTCTGTCTGTCTGTCTGTCTGTGTTCTGTGTCTGTCTGTGTCTGTCTGTGTCTGTCTGTGTCTGTCTGTGTCTGTCTGTGTCTGTCTGTGTCTGTCTGTGTCTGTCTGTGTCTGTCTGTGTCTGTCTGTGTCTGTCTGTGTCTGTCTGTGTCTGTCTGTGTCTGTCTGTGTCTGTCTGTGTCTGTCTGTGTCTGTCTGTGTCTGTCTGTGTCTGTCTGTGTCTGTCTGTGTCTGTCTGTGTCTGTCTGTGTCTGTCTGTGTCTGTCTGTGTCTGTCTGTGTCTGTCTGTGTCTGTCTGTGTCTGTCTGTGTCTGTCTGTGTCTGTCTGTGTCTGTCTGTGTCTGTCTGTGTCTGTCTGTGTCTGTCTGTGTCTGTCTGTGTCTGTCTGTGTCTGTCTGTGTCTTGTCTGTGTCTGTCTGTGTCTGTCTGTGTCTGTCTGTGTCTGTCTGTGTCTGTCTGTGTCTGTCTGTGTCTGTCTGTGTCTGTCTGTGTCTGTCTGTGTCTGTCTGTGTCTGTCTGTGTCTGTCTGTGTCTGTCTGTGTCTGTCTGTGTCTGTCTGTGTCTGTCTGTGTCTGTCTGTGTCTGTCTGTGTCTGTCTGTGTCTGTCTGTGTCTGTCTGTGTCTGTCTGTGTCTGTCTGTGTCTGTCTGTGTCTGTCTGTGTCTGTCTGTGTCTGTCTGTGTCTGTCTGTGTCTGTCTGTGTCTGTCTGTGTCTGTCTGTGTCTGTCTGTGTCTGTCTGTGTCTGTCTGTGTCTGTCTGTGTCTGTCTGTGTCTGTCTGTGTCTGTCTGTGTCTGTCTGTGTCTGTCTGTGTCTGTCTGTGTCTGTCTGTGTCTGTCTGTGTCTGTCTGTGTCTGTCTGTGTCTGTCTGTGTCTGTCTGTGTCTGTCTGTGTCTGTCTGTGTCTGTCTGTGTCTGTCTGTGTCTGTCTGTGTCTGTCTGTGTCTGTCTGTGTCTGTCTGTGTCTGTGTCTGTCTGTGTCTGTCTGTGTCTGTCTGTGTCTGTCTGTGTCTGTCTGTGTCTGTCTGTGTCTGTCTGTGTCTGTCTGTGTCTGTCTGTGTCTGTCTGTGTCTGTCTGTGTCTGTCTGTGTCTGTCTGTGTCTGTCTGTGTCTGTCTGTGTCTGTCTGTGTCTGTCTGTGTCTGTCTGTGTCTGTCTGTGTCTGTCTGTGTCTGTCTGTGTCTGTCTGTGTCTGTCTGTGTCTGTCTGTGTCTGTCTGTGTCTGTCTGTGTCTGTCTGTGTCTGTCTGTGTCTGTCTGTGTCTGTCTGTGTCTGTCTGTGTCTGTCTGTGTCTGTCTGTGTCTGTCTGTGTCTGTCTGTGTCTGTCTGTGTCTGTCTGTGTCTGTCTGTGTCTGTCTGTGTCTGTCTGTGTCTGTCTGTGTCTGTCTGTGTCTGTCTGTGTCTGTCTGTGTCTGTCTGTGTCTGTCTGTGTCTGTCTGTGTCTGTCTGTGTCTGTCTGTGTCTGTCTGTGTCTGTCTGTGTCTGTCTGTCTGTGTCTGTCTGTGTCTGTCTGTGTCTGTCTGTGTCTGTCTGTGTCTGTCTGTGTCTGTCTGTGTCTGTCTGTGTCTGTCTGTGTCTGTCTGTGTCTGTCTGTGTCTGTCTGTGTCTGTCTGTGTCTGTCTGTGTCTGTCTGTCTGTGTCTGTCTGTGTCTGTCTGTGTCTGTCTGTGTCTGTCTGTGTCTGTCTGTGTCTGTCTGTGTCTGTCTGTGTCTGTCTGTGTCTGTCTGTGTCTGTCTGTGTGTCTGTCTGTGTCTGTCTGTGTCTGTCTGTGTCTGTCTGTGTCTGTCTGTGTCTGTCTGTGTCTGTCTGTGTCTGTCTGTGTCTGTCTGTGTCTGTCTGTGTCTGTCTGTGTCTGTCTGTGTCTGTCTGTGTCTGTCTGTGTCTGTCTGTGTCTGTCTGTGTCTGTCTGTGTCTGTCTGTGTCTGTCTGTGTCTGTCTGTGTCTGTCTGTGTCTGTCTGTGTCTGTCTGTGTCTGTCTGTGTCTGTCTGTCTGTGTCTGTCTGTGTCTGTCTGTCTGTGTCTGTCTGTTGTCTGTCTGTGTCTGTCTGTGTCTGTCTGTGTCTGTCTGTGTCTGTCTGTCTGTGTCTGTCTGTGTCTGTCTGTGTCTGTCTGTCTGTGTCTGTCTGTGTCTGTCTGTGTCTGTCTGTGTCTGTCTGTGTCTGTCTGTGTCTGTCTGTGTCTGTCTGTGTCTGTCTGTGTCTGTCTGTGTCTGTCTGTGTCTGTCTGTGTCTGTCTGTGTCTGTCTGTGTCTGTCTGTGTCTGTCTGTGTCTGTCTGTGTCTGTCTGTGTCTGTCTGTGTCTGTCTGTGTCTGTCTGTGTCTGTCTGTGTCTGTCTGTGTCTGTCTGTGTCTGTCTGTGTCTGTCTGTGTCTGTCTGTGTCTGTCTGTGTCTGTCTGTGTCTGTCTGTGTCTGTCTGTGTCTGTCTGTGTCTGTCTGTGTCTGTCTGTGTCTGTCTGTGTCTGTCTGTGTCTGTCTGTGTCTGTCTGTGTCTGTCTGTGTCTGTCTGTGTCTGTCTGTGTCTGTCTGTGTCTGTCTGTGTCTGTCTGTGTCTGTCTGTGTCTGTCTGTGTCTGTCTGTGTCTGTCTGTGTCTGTCTGTGTCTGTCTGTGTCTGTCTGTGTCTGTCTGTGTCTGTCTGTGTCTGTCTGTGTCTGTCTGTGTCTGTCTGTGTCTGTCTGTGTCTGTCTGTGTCTGTCTGTGTCTGTCTGTGTCTGTCTGTGTCTGTCTGTGTCTGTCTGTGTCTGTCTGTGTCTGTCTGTGTCTGTCTGTGTCTGTCTGTGTCTGTCTGTGTCTGTCTGTGTCTGTCTGTGTCTGTCTGTGTCTGTCTGTGTCTGTCTGTGTCTGTCTGTGTCTGTCTGTGTCTGTCTGTGTCTGTCTGTGTCTGTCTGTGTCTGTCTGTGTCTGTCTGTGTCTGTCTGTGTCTGTCTGTGTCTGTCTGTGTCTGTCTGTGTCTGTCTGTGTCTGTCTGTGTCTGTCTGTGTCTGTCTGTGTCTGTCTGTGTCTGTCTGTGTCTGTCTGTGTCTGTCTGTGTCTGTCTGTGTCTGTCTGTGTCTGTCTGTGTCTGTCTGTGTCTGTCTGTGTCTGTCTGTGTCTGTCTGTGTCTGTCTGTGTCTGTCTGTGTCTGTCTGTGTCTGTCTGTGTCTGTCTGTGTCTGTCTGTGTCTGTCTGTGTCTGTCTGTGTCTGTCTGTGTCTGTCTGTGTCTGTCTGTGTCTGTCTGTGTCTGTCTGTGTCTGTCTGTGTCTGTCTGTGTCTGTCTGTGTCTGTCTGTGTCTGTCTGTGTCTGTCTGTGTCTGTCTGTGTCTGTCTGTGTCTGTCTGTGTCTGTCTGTGTCTGTCTGTGTCTGTCTGTGTCTGTCTGTGTCTGTCTGTGTCTGTCTGTGTCTGTCTGTGTCTGTCTGTGTCTGTCTGTGTCTGTCTGTGTCTGTCTGTGTCTGTCTGTGTCTGTCTGTGTCTGTCTGTGTCTGTCTGTGTCTGTCTGTGTCTGTCTGTGTCTGTCTGTGTCTGTCTGTGTCTGTCTGTGTCTGTCTGTGTCTGTCTGTGTCTGTCTGTGTCTGTCTGTGTCTGTCTGTGTCTGTCTGTGTCTGTCTGTGTCTGTCTGTGTCTGTCTGTGTCTGTCTGTGTCTGTCTGTGTCTGTCTGTGTCTGTCTGTGTCTGTCTGTGTCTGTCTGTGTCTGTCTGTGTCTGTCTGTGTCTGTCTGTGTCTGTCTGTGTCTGTCTGTGTCTGTCTGTGTCTGTCTGTGTCTGTCTGTGTCTGTCTGTGTCTGTCTGTGTCTGTCTGTGTCTGTCTGTGTCTGTCTGTGTCTGTCTGTGTCTGTCTGTGTCTGTCTGTGTCTGTCTGTGTCTGTCTGTGTCTGTCTGTGTCTGTCTGTGTCTGTCTGTGTCTGTCTGTGTCTGTCTGTCTGTGTCTGTCTGTGTCTGTCTGTGTCTGTCTGTGTCTGTCTGTGTCTGTCTGTGTCTGTCTGTGTCTGTCTGTGTCTGTCTGTGTCTGTCTGTGTCTGTCTGTGTCTGTCTGTGTCTGTCTGTGTCTGTCTGTGTCTGTCTGTGTCTGTCTGTGTCTGTCTGTGTCTGTCTGTGTCTGTCTGTGTCTGTCTGTGTCTGTCTGTGTCTGTCTGTGTCTGTCTGTGTCTGTCTGTGTCTGTCTGTGTCTGTCTGTGTCTGTCTGTGTCTGTCTGTGTCTGTCTGTGTCTGTCTGTGTCTGTCTGTGTCTGTCTGTGTCTGTCTGTGTCTGTCTGTGTCTGTCTGTGTCTGTCTGTGTCTGTCTGTGTCTGTCTGTGTCTGTCTGTGTCTGTCTGTGTCTGTCTGTGTCTGTCTGTGTCTGTCTGTGTCTGTCTGTGTCTGTCTGTGTCTGTCTGTGTCTGTCTGTGTCTGTCTGTGTCTGTCTGTGTCTGTCTGTGTCTGTCTGTGTCTGTCTGTGTCTGTCTGTGTCTGTCTGTGTCTGTCTGTGTCTGTCTGTGTCTGTCTGTGTCTGTCTGTGTCTGTCTGTGTCTGTCTGTGTCTGTCTGTGTCTGTCTGTGTCTGTCTGTGTCTGTCTGTGTCTGTCTGTGTCTGTCTGTGTCTGTCTGTGTCTGTCTGTGTCTGTCTGTGTCTGTCTGTGTCTGTCTGTGTCTGTCTGTGTCTGTCTGTGTCTGTCTGTGTCTGTCTGTGTCTGTCTGTGTCTGTCTGTGTCTGTCTGTGTCTGTCTGTGTCTGTCTGTGTCTGTCTGTGTCTGTCTGTGTCTGTCTGTGTCTGTCTGTGTCTGTCTGTGTCTGTCTGTGTCTGTCTGTGTCTGTCTGTGTCTGTCTGTGTCTGTCTGTGTCTGTCTGTGTCTGTCTGTGTCTGTCTGTGTCTGTCTGTGTCTGTCTGTGTCTGTCTGTGTCTGTCTGTGTCTGTCTGTGTCTGTCTGTGTCTGTCTGTGTCTGTCTGTGTCTGTCTGTGTCTGTCTGTGTCTGTCTGTGTCTGTCTGTGTCTGTCTGTGTCTGTCTGTGTCTGTCTGTGTCTGTCTGTGTCTGTCTGTGTCTGTCTGTGTCTGTCTGTGTCTGTCTGTGTCTGTCTGTGTCTGTCTGTGTCTGTCTGTGTCTGTCTGTGTCTGTCTGTGTCTGTCTGTGTCTGTCTGTGTCTGTCTGTGTCTGTCTGTGTCTGTCTGTGTCTGTCTGTGTCTGTCTGTGTCTGTCTGTGTCTGTCTGTGTCTGTCTGTGTCTGTCTGTGTCTGTCTGTGTCTGTCTGTGTCTGTCTGTGTCTGTCTGTGTCTGTCTGTGTCTGTCTGTGTCTGTCTGTGTCTGTCTGTGTCTGTCTGTGTCTGTCTGTGTCTGTCTGTGTCTGTCTGTGTCTGTCTGTGTCTGTCTGTGTCTGTCTGTGTCTGTCTGTGTCTGTCTGTGTCTGTCTGTGTCTGTCTGTGTCTGTCTGTGTCTGTCTGTGTCTGTCTGTGTCTGTCTGTGTCTGTCTGTGTCTGTCTGTGTCTGTCTGTGTCTGTCTGTGTCTGTCTGTGTCTGTCTGTGTCTGTCTGTGTCTGTCTGTGTCTGTCTGTGTCTGTCTGTGTCTGTCTGTGTCTGTCTGTGTCTGTCTGTGTCTGTCTGTGTCTGTCTGTGTCTGTCTGTGTCTGTCTGTGTCTGTCTGTGTCTGTCTGTGTCTGTCTGTGTCTGTCTGTGTCTGTCTGTGTCTGTCTGTGTCTGTCTGTGTCTGTCTGTGTCTGTCTGTGTCTGTCTGTGTCTGTCTGTGTCTGTCTGTGTCTGTCTGTGTCTGTCTGTGTCTGTCTGTGTCTGTCTGTGTCTGTCTGTGTCTGTCTGTGTCTGTCTGTGTCTGTCTGTGTCTGTCTGTGTCTGTCTGTGTCTGTCTGTGTCTGTCTGTGTCTGTCTGTGTCTGTCTGTGTCTGTCTGTGTCTGTCTGTGTCTGTCTGTGTCTGTCTGTGTCTGTCTGTGTCTGTCTGTGTCTGTCTGTGTCTGTCTGTGTCTGTCTGTGTCTGTCTGTGTCTGTCTGTGTCTGTCTGTGTCTGTCTGTGTCTGTCTGTGTCTGTCTGTGTCTGTCTGTGTCTGTCTGTGTCTGTCTGTGTCTGTCTGTGTCTGTCTGTGTCTGTCTGTGTCTGTCTGTGTCTGTCTGTGTCTGTCTGTGTCTGTCTGTGTCTGTCTGTGTCTGTCTGTGTCTGTCTGTGTCTGTCTGTGTCTGTCTGTGTCTGTCTGTGTCTGTCTGTGTCTGTCTGTGTCTGTCTGTGTCTGTCTGTGTCTGTCTGTGTCTGTCTGTCTGTGTCTGTCTGTGTCTGTCTGTGTCTGTCTGTGTCTGTCTGTGTCTGTCTGTGTCTGTCTGTGTCTGTCTGTGTCTGTCTGTGTCTGTCTGTGTCTGTCTGTGTCTGTCTGTGTCTGTCTGTGTCTGTCTGTGTCTGTCTGTGTCTGTCTGTGTCTGTCTGTGTCTGTCTGTGTCTGTCTGTGTCTGTCTGTGTCTGTCTGTGTCTGTCTGTGTCTGTCTGTGTCTGTCTGTGTCTGTCTGTGTCTGTCTGTGTCTGTCTGTGTCTGTCTGTGTCTGTCTGTGTCTGTCTGTGTCTGTCTGTGTCTGTCTGTGTCTGTCTGTGTCTGTCTGTGTCTGTCTGTGTCTGTCTGTGTCTGTCTGTGTCTGTCTGTGTCTGTCTGTGTCTGTCTGTGTCTGTCTGTGTCTGTCTGTGTCTGTCTGTGTCTGTCTGTGTCTGTCTGTGTCTGTCTGTGTCTGTCTGTGTCTGTCTGTGTCTG
>JAEIFI010000026.1:0-22947 GCA_018901815.1 Zaprionus lachaisei
TAAAAATTCAAAAATTTCAAATTACAAAATTTCAAAAATTTCAAAATTTCAAAACAAATTCAAAAATTTAAAAATCTTTAAAAACAAATTTAAAAAATTTAAAAATCTTTACAAAAATTTAAGCAAATTTGAAAAGTACAGAAATATCCGAAAATTTCAAAAATTTCAACAATTTCAGCAATTTCCAAAATTTCAAAACAAATTAAAAGTTTAAAAATCTTTAAAAACAAATTCAAAAGTTTAAAATCTTTAAAAATTTGAAAAATTACAAAATTTCAAATTCAAAATTTCAAAATTTTAAAATTTCAAAATTTCCAAAATTTCAAAAATTTCAAAAATTTCAAAAATTTCCAAAAATTTCAAAATTTCTATAATTTCAAATGTTTTATACATTTAAAATATTTTAAATAATAATAAAAAAAATTATAACATTTTAAAAGAAATTTGGTTTAATTGAAAAATTTTGAAAAATTTATATAAATTTTAAAAATTTCCAAAATTTCAAAATATGACAAAATTTAAAATTCAAACATTTCAAACATTCAAAGAATTTCAAAATTTCAAACATTTGAAGTGCAAGGTACTAAAAAATTTATTGATTTGAAAAATTTGAAAAATTACAAAAATTTCAAAAATTTCTAAAATTTCAAAATTTCTAAGAAAATTCGAAACAAATTCAAAAATTTCAAAAATCTTCAAAAATTCCTCAGAAAATTTAAAAAAAATTTCACAAATTTAAAAAAATTTCACAACAATTTCAAAATTTTCAAAAATTTTAATAATTTAGAAAATTTGGAAAATTTTCATAAATTTCAAAGAAATTTTAAAAATTTTAAAAAATTTGAAAAATTTCAAAAATTTCCAAAAATTTCAAAATTTCAAAAATTACAAAATTAAAATTCAAAATTTCAAAACAACCAAATTTCAAAAATTTTTAAAATTACAAAATATTTCAAAAAATTCCAAAAATTTCAAAACAAATTCAAAATTTCAAAAATCATTTAGGCAAATTCAAAAATTTAAAAATCTTTAAAATTTGAAAACTTATCAAAAATTTTAAAAATTTTAAAAATTTCAAAAATTTCAACAATTTCCGAAATTTCAAAAACAAATTCAAAAATTCAAAATACAAAACTTTAAACAAATTCAAAAGTTTAAAAACTTTAAAAAATTTGACAAATTTGAAAACAATTTCTAAATTTCCAAAAATTTTTTAAACAAATTTCAAAATTTCAAAAATCTTTAAAATTCAAAATTTCGCAAATTTCAAAAATTCAAAATTTCAAAAATTTCAAAAGATTTCAAAAATTTCAAAAATTCAAAACAAATTCAAAATTTCAAAAATCTTTAAAAATTTGACCCGAAATTTCAAAATTTCTAAACAAACATATTTTCAAAAATTTTAATAATTTGACAAATTTGAAAAATTACCCCCCCCCCAAAAATTTCAAAATTTCACAAATTTCAAAGATTTCAAAAATTTAAAATTTCAAACAAATCCTCAAAATCAAAAATCTTTCAAAATTTGACAAATTTTTAAAAATTTCCAAATTTGAAAATTTTACCGAAAATTCAAAAATTTTTAAAAACTTCTCAAAAATTTACAAAATTTCAAATTTTTTCAAAAATTTCAAAATTTCAAAATTTTTATTTAAAAATTTTAAAAATTTCAAAAATTTCAAAACAAATTCAAGAAAATTTAAAAATCTTTAAAATTTTAAAAAATTTGACAAATTTGGAAAAATTTCACAATTTCAAAATTTTCAAAAATTTTGAATAATTTAGAAAAATTACAAAATTTCAAAAATTTCAAAATTTGAAAAATATCAAAAATTTCGAAAAATTTCAAAACAAAACTTTCAGAAATTTCAAAAATTTCACAACTTTTGTACATTTCAAAAATCTCAAACCAATCAAAAAATTCTCACATTTTAAAAATTGTTTAATTAAGAAAAAATTCCAGGGATTTGACTAAATTTAAAATTTCAAGGACAAATTTCAAAATATGAAAAAATTTAAAAATTTGACAACATTTCAAACATTTCAAAAATTTCAAACATTTCAAAAATTAACAAAAATTTCAAAAATTTCAAGCATTTAAAAATTTCAAAAAATTTCAAAAAGTTCAAAATTTCAAAAAATTTCAAAAAATTTCAAAAATTTTCAAAAATTTTCAAATACAATTTCAAAAAATTTGAACAAAAATTTCAAAACAAATTCAAAAATTTCGAAAATTTTAATAAACAAATTCAAAAATTTTAAAAATTTTAAAAATTTGAAAAATTTGAAAAAATTACAAAAATTTCAAAAATTTCCAAAAAATTTCAAAAATTTCAAAAATTTCAAAACTTCGAAATTTCAAAAATTTCAAAATTTCAAAAACTTCCAAAAATTTTAAAAATTTAAAAAATTTAAAAAATTTAAAAAAAATTTCAATAAAATTTCAAAAATTTCAAAAATTTCAAAAATTTTAAAAATTTCAAAAATTTCTAGATCAAGTTTCAAAAATTTTTAAAATCTTCAAAAATTTCAAAATTCAAAAACTTTCAAAATTTTAAAATTTGAAAAATTTCAAAAATTTCCAAAAATCTTAAAAATTTCAAAAATTTCAAAAATTTCAAAAATTTCAAAACAAAAAATTTCAAAAATTAAAAAATTTCACAAAAATTTCAAAAATTTAAAAAATTTCAAAAACTTCAAAAATTTAAAAATTTCAAAAATTTTCAAAAATTTCAAAATTTCAAAAAAAATTTCAAAAATTTAAAAATTTCAAAAATTTAAAAATTTCAAAAAATTCAAAAATTTTCAAAAATTTCCAAAATTTCAAAAAGTTTAAAAATTTTAAAAATTTTCAAAAATTTCAAAAAGGTTTAAAAATTTCAAAAATTTTAAAAATTCAAAAATTTCAAAAATTTCAAAAATTTAAAAATTTCAAAAATTTCAAAAAATTTCAAAAATTTCAAAAATTTAAAAAATTTCAAAAATTTCAAAAATTTCAAAAAATTTCAAAATTTTTCAAAAATTTAAAAATTTAAAAAATTTCAAAATTTCAAAAAATTTCAAAAATTTCAAAAATTTCAAAAATTTTAATAAAATTTAAAAAATTACAAAAATTTAAAAATTTTCAAAAATTTCAAATTTCAAAAATTTCAAAAAATAAAAAAAAAAATTTCAAAATTTTAAAAATTTTCAAAAATTCAAAAAATTTCAAAAAAGTTCAAAAATTTAAAAAAAATTTCAAAAATTTCAAAAATTTCAAAAATTTTAAAAATTTCAAAAATTTCAAAAAATTTTAAAAATTTCAAAAATTTCAAAAAATTTCAAAAATTTAAAAAATTCAAAAAATTTCAAAATTTTAAAAATTTCAAAAATTTCAAATATTTCAAAAATTTAAAAATTTCAAAAATTTCAAAAATTTCAAAAATTTCAAAAATTTCAAAAATTTTAAAAATTTCAAAAATTTCAAAAATTCAAAAATTTCAAAAATTTCAAAAATTTCAAAAATTTCAAAAATTTCAAAAATTTCAAAAATTTCAAAAATTTCAAAAGGGTTCAAAAAAAATTTCAAAAATTTCAAAAATTTTAAAAAAAATTTCAAAAATTTCAAAAATTTCAAAAGGTTCAAAATTTCAAAAAAATTTTAAAAAATTTGACAAAAATTTTAAAATTCAAAAATTTCAAATACAAAAATTTAAAAATTTTAAAAAATTTTAAAAATTTCAAAAAATTTGAAAAAATTTTCAAAAATTTCAAAAATTTCAAAAAATTTCAAAAGGTTCAAAAATTTCAAAAAATTCAAAATTTAAAAACTTTTAAAAATTTCAAAGTTTCAAAAATTCAAAAAATTTCAAAAATTTTCAAAAATTTCAAAAAGTTCAAAAAATTCAAAAATTCAAAATTTCAAAAAAATTTAAAAATTTCAAAAATTTAAAAAAATTTAAAAATTTAAAAATTTCAAAAATTTCAAAAATTTCAAAAATTTCAAAATTTCAAAAATTTCAAAAATTTCAAAAATTTCAAAAAATTTTAAAAATTTAAAAAATTTCAAAAATTTCAAAAATTTCAAAATTTTAAAAATTTCAAAAATTTCAAAAATCAAAAAAATTTAAAAATTTCAAAAATTTCAAAAATTTTAAAAATTTAAAAATTTAAAAAAATTTCAAAAATTTCAATATTAAAAATTTCAAAAAATTCCAAAATTTCAAAAAAATTTCAAAAATTTCAAAAATTTTAAAACAAAAATTTAAAAATTTCAAAAATTTCAAAAAATTTCAAAAATTCAAAAGAAAATTTTTCAAAAATTTCAAAAATTTCAAAAATTTTAAAAATTTCAAAAATTTCAAAAATTTCAAAAATTTCAAAAATAAAAAAATTTAAAAAATTTCAAAAATTTCAAAAATTTCCAAAAATTTCAAAATTTCAAAAATTTCAAAAAAAATTTCAAAAATTTGAATAATTTCAAAAATTTCAAAAAGTTCAAAAATTTTAAAAAATTTCAAAAATTTCAAAATTTCAAAAATTTCAAAATTTCAAAAATTTCAAAAAATTTCAAAAATTTCAAAAATTTCAAAAAAAAAATTTCAAAAATTTCAAAAATTTCAAAAATTTCAAAAATTTCAAAAAAATTTCAAAAATTTCAAAAAATTTCAAAAATTTCAAAATTTAAAAAATTTCAAAAATTTCAAAAAATTTCAAAAATTTCAAAAATTTCAAAAATCAAAAAAAAATTCAAAAATTTCAAAAGTTTCAAAACAAATTCAAAAATTTTAAAAATCTTTAAAAATTTGACAAATTTGAAAAATTTTCAAAAATTTCAAAATTTTAAAAAAATTTCAAAAATTTCAAAAATTTCAAAAAATTTCAAAAATTTCAAAAATTTCAAAAAAATTTCAAAAAATTTCAAAAATTTCAAAAATTTCAAAAATTTCAAAAATTTCAAAAATTTCAAAAATTTCAAAAAGTTCAAAAATTTCAAAAATTTCAAAAATTCAAAAATTTCAAAAATTTCAAAAATTTCAAAAATTTTCAAAAATTTCAAAAAATTTTAAAAATTTCAAAAGTTTCAAAAAATTTCAAAAATTTCAAAAAAAATTTCAAAAATTTCAAAATTTTCAAAAATTTCAAAAATTTCAAAAATTTCAAAAATTTCAAAATTAAAAATTTCAAAAATTTCAAAAATTTCAAAAATTTTAAAAATTTCAAAAATCAAAAATTTCAAAAAATTTAAAAATTTCAAAAATTTTAAAAATTTGAAAAATTTCAAAATTACAAAATTTCAAAAATTTCAAAATTTCAAAATTTCAAAAATTTCAAAAAAATTCAAAAAATTTAAAAAAAAAAAAAAACTTTAAAAATTTCAAAAATTTTAAAAATTTCAAAAATTTCAAAATTTCAAAAATTTTAAAATTTCAAAAATTTTAAAATTCAAAATTAAAAATTTCAAAAATTAAAAAATTTCAAAAATTTCAAAAATTTCAAAAATTTTAAAAAATTTCAAAAATTTAAAATAAAATTTCAAAAATTTCAAAAATTTCAAAAAATTTCAAAAATTTCAAAAATTTAAAAATTTCAAAAATTTCAAAAATTTCAAAAATTTTCCAAAATTTCAAAAATTTCAAAAATTTCAAAAATTTCAAAAATACAAAATTTCAAAAAATTCAAAAAATTTCAAAAATTTCAAAATTTCAAAAATTCAAAAATTTAAAAATTTCAAAAAATTTCAAAAATTTCAAAAATTGGTTCAAAAATTTCAAAAAAAATTTCAAAAATTCAAAAATTTTAAAAATTTCAAAAATTTCAAAAAAATTTAAAAATTTTAAAAATTTCAAAAATTTCAAAAAAATTTCAAAAAATTTCAAAAAGTTCAAAAATTTCAAAAATTTCAAAAATTTCAAAATTTCAAAACAAAATTTCAAAAATTTTAAAAATTTTAAAAATTTCAAAAATTTAAAAATTTCAAAAATTTCAAAAATTTCAAAAATTTCAAAAATTTTAAAAATTTCAAAAATTTCAAAATAAAAATTTCAAAAATTTCAAAAATTTCAAAAATTTCAAAAAAATTTCAAAAATTTCAAAAATTTCAAAATTTCAAAAATTTCAAAAAATTTCAAAAATTTTAACAAAAATTTCAAAAATAAAAAACAAAAATTTTAAAAATTTCAAAAATTTCAAAAAAAAAAAAATTTCAAAAATTTCAAAAATTTCAAAAATTTTAAAAATTTCAAAAAATTTTAAAAAATTTCAAAAATTTCAAAAATTTCAAAAATTTCAAAAATTTCAAAAAATTTCAAAAATTTCAAATAAAATTTCAAAACAAATTCAAAAATTTAAAAATTTAAAAATTTCAAAAAAATTTAAAAAATTTCAAAATTTCAAAAATAAAATTTAAAAATTTTAAAAAATTTCAAAAATTTCAAAAATTTCAAAAATTTCAAAATAAAAATTTCAAAAATTTCAAAAATTTCAAAAATTTCAAAAAATTTCAAAAATTTCAAAAATTTCAAAAAAATTTAAAAAATTTCAAAATTTAAAAAAATTTCAAAAATTTCAAAAATTTCAAAAATTTAAAATTTCAAAAATTTTAAAAATTTCAAAAATTTCAAAAATTTCAAAATTTCAAAAATTTCAAAAATTTAAAAATTTCAAAATTTTAAAAATTTAAAAAATTTTAAAAATTTTAAAAAATTTCAAAAATTTCAAAAATTTCAAAAAAATTTAAAAATAAAAAATTTAAATAAAAATTTCAAAAATTTCAAAAATTTCAAAAATTTCAAAATTTCAAAATTTTCAAAAAATTTTAAAAATTTCAAAAATTTCAATAAATACAAAAATTTCAAAAATTTCAAAAATTTCAAAAATTTCAAAATTTTAAAAATTTCAAAAAATTTCAAAAAAATTTCAAAAATTTCAAAAAATTTCAAAAAATTTCAAAAATTTCAAAAATTTCAAAAATTCAAAAAATTTCAAAAATTTTAAAAAATTTCAAAAATTTAAAAATTTCAAAAATTTCAAAAATTTCAAAAATTTCAAAATTTCAAAAATTTCAAAAATTTCAAAAAATTTCAAAATTTCAAAAATTTAAAAATCTTCAAAAATTTCAAAATTTAACAAAAAATTTCAAAAATTTAAAAAAATTTCAAAAATTTCAAAAATTTCAAAAATTTCAAAAAATTTAAAAATTCAAAAATTTCAAAATTTTAAAAGTTTCCTAAGGTTCAATACTTTCAAAAATTTTAAAAATTTATAAACTTTTAAAAATTTCAAAAATTTCAAAATTTCAAAAATTTCAAAAGGTATCAAAAATTTCAAAAATTTAAATAAAATTAAAAACTTTAGATAATTTCAAAAATTTCAAAAGGTTCAAAAATATAAACACTTAAAATTTCAATAATTTCAAAATTTCGAAAATTTCAAAAATTTCAAAATTCAAAATTTTGAAATTTAAAAAATTTCAAAAATTTTAAATTAGGTTCAAAAATTTTAAAAATTTTAAAAATTTTAAAATCTTTTAAAAATTTTAAAGTTTCAAAAAATCTCAAATTCAATCCAAAAATTTCAAAAATATTAAAAACTTCAAAAATTTAAATAAAACAAAAACTTTAATAATTTCAAAAATTTCAAAAAGTTTAAAATTTAAAATTCAAAAATTCCAAAATTTCAAAAATTTTTAAAACTTCAAAAATTTAAAATTTTCAAAAACTTTAATAATTTCAAAAGGTTCAAAAATTTCAAAAATTTTAAAATTTTATAAACTTTTAAAAATTTCAAGTTTCAAAAATCTCCAAAAATTCCAAAAATTTCAAAAGGTTCAAAAAATTCCAAAAATTTCAAAAATTTAAAAAGGTTCAAAAAATTTCAAAAGGTTCAAAAATATAAAATCTTAAAATTTCAATAATTTCAAAATTTCAAAAACTTCAAAAATTTCAAAATTCCAAATTTTAAAAATTTTAAAAATTTCAAAAGTTTCATTAGGTTCAAACATTTCAAAAATTTTAAAAATTTATAAACTTTTAAAAATTTCAAGTTTCAAAAATCACAAAATTTCAAAAATTTTAAAAATTTTAAAAAGGTTCAAAATTTTCAAAATTCCAAGAATTCCAAAAATTTAAAAATTTAAAATTTAATAAAATTTTAAAACATTTAAAAATTTTAAAAATCACAAAATTTAAAAAAAATCACAAAATTTCAAAAATTTCAAAAATTTCAAAATTTCAAAATTTAAAAATTTCAAAATTTCAAAAATTTCAAAAGGTTAAAAAATTTCAAAAATTCCAAAAAATTTCCAAAAATTTAAAAAACTTTCAAAAATTTTAAAATAACAAAAACTTTAAAAATTTCAATAGGTTCAAAAATTTCAAAATTTCAAAAAATTCCAAAATTTTAAAAATTTTAAAAACTTCAAAAGTTTCATTAGGTTCAAACATTTCAAAAATTTTAAAAATTTATAAACTTTTAAAAATTTCAAAGTTTCAAAAATCTCAAAATTTCAAAAATTTTAAAAATTTTAAAAGGTTTCAAAATTTTTCAAAAATTTTAAAAATTTAAAAATTTTAAAAATTTAAAAAATTAAAAATTTTAAAACATTTAAAAATTTTAAAATTTATAAAAATTTCAAAATTTCAAAAATAAACAAAATTTCAAAAATTTCAAAAATTCCAAAATTTCAAAAATTTTAAAAACTTCAAAAAATTTTTATATAACAAAAACTTTAAAAATTTCAAAAGGTTCAAAAATTTTAAAAATTTTAAAAATTTCAAAATTTCAAAAATTTTTAAAAACTTCAAAATTTTTATAAATAACAAAAACTTTAATAATTTCAAAATATTTCAAAAGGTTTAAAAATATAAACACTTAAAAATTTCAAAAATTTCAAAATTTCAAAAACTTCAAAAATTTCAAAATTCCAAATTTTAAAAATTTTAAAAATTTCAAAAATTTCATTAGGTTCAAACATTTCAAAAATTTTAAAAATTTATAAACTTTAAAAATTTCCAAGTTTCAAAAATCTCAAAATTTCAAAAATTTTAAAAATTTTAAAAGGTTCAAAATTTTATCAAAAACTTTCAAAAATTTCAAAAGGTTAAAACATTTAAAAATTTTAAAAATTTTAAAAATTTCAAAAATTTTAAAAATTTCAAAAGTTTCAAAAATTTCAAAAAATTTCAAAAATTTTAAAATTTTCAAAATTTCAAAAATTTCAAAAATTTCAAAAATTCCAAAATTTCAAAATTTTAAAAACTTCAAAAATTTCAAAATTAAAAAAACTTTAATAATTTCAAAAGGTTCAAAAATTTCAAAAATTTTCAAAAATTTCAAAATTTTAAAAATTTCAAAAATTTTAAAAGGTTCAAAAAATAATTTCAAAAATTTCAAAAATTTCAAAAATTTTAAAAATTTAAAATTTTAAAAAAATTTCAAAAATTTCAAAAATTCAAAATTTCAAAAATTATTCAAAAATTTCAAAATTTCAAAAATTTAAAAATTTCAAAAATTTCAAAAATTTCAAAAATTTTAAAAATTTATAAAATTTTAAAAATTTCAAAAGGTTCAAAAATTTCAAAATTTCAAAAATTTCAAAATTTTCAAAAACTTTAAAATTTCAAAAATTTACAAAAATTTCAAAAATTTTAAAAATTTCAAAAATTTCAAAAATTTACAAAATTTAAAAATTTTAAAAATTTAAAAATTTTAAAAATTTCAAAAATTTCAAAAATTTCAAAAATTCCAAAAATTTCAAAGATTTCAAAAATTTCAAAATATTTAAAAAATATTCAAAAATTTCAAAAATTTCAAAAATTTCAAAATTTAAAATTTAAAACTTTTAAAAACATTTAAAAATTTCAAAAATTTCAAAAATTCAAAAATTTCAAAAATTTCAAAAATTTCAAAAATTCAAAATTTTCAAAAATTTTAAAAGTTTCAAAAGGTTCAATACTTCAAAAATTTTAAAAATTTTATAAACTTTTAAAAATTTCAAGTTTCAAAAATCTCAAAATTTCAAAAATTTCAAAAATTTCAAAAAGTTTCATTTTAAAACAAAAACTTTAAAAATTTCAAAAAATTTAAAAGTTTAAAAATTTCAAAAATTTCAAAAATTCAAAAATTTCAAAAATTTCAAAATTTCAAAAATTTCAAAAATTTCAAAAATTTAAAAATTTCAAAAATTTCAAAAATTTCAAAAATTTTAAAAGGTTAAAAAATTTAAAAATTTAAAATTTCAAAAATTTCAAAATTTCAAAAAAAATTTTCAAAATTTCAAAAATTTCAAAAATTTCAAAAATTTCAAAAAATTTCAAAAATTTCAAAAAATTTCAAAAATTTCAAAAATTTTTTTAAAAAAATTTCAAAAATTTCAAAAGGTTCAAAAATTTCAAAAATTTCAAAAATTTCAAAATATTTTAAAAATTTCAAAAATTTCAAAAATTTCAAAAATTTCAAAAATTTTCAAAAATTTCAAAAATTCAAAGGTTCAAAAATTTTCACTTAAAATTTCAAAAATTTAAAAATTTCAAAAATTAAAAAAAATTTCAAAATTTAAAAATTTTAAAAATTTCAAAAAATTTTCAAAATTTCAAAAATTTTAAAAATTTATAAACTTTTAAAAATTTCAAGTTTCAAAAATCTCAAAATTTCAAAATTTTAAAAATTTTAAAAGTTCAAAAATTTTCAAAATTTCAAAAATTTCAAAAGGTTCAAAAAATTTAAAATTTTAAAATTTTAAAAATTTAAAAATTTAAAAATTTTTAAAATTTTAAAAATTTCAAAATTTCAAAATTTTCAAAATTTCAAAAAAATTTCAAAAAATTTTAAAAATTCAAAAATTTTAATAATTTCAAAAATTTCAAAAATTTCAAAAATTCCAAAAATTTCAAAATTTCAAAAATTTCAAAAATTTCAAAAATTTAAAAATTTTAAAATTTAAAAACTTTTAAATTTCAAAAAATTTCAAAAATTTCAAAAGTTTCAAAAATTTCAAAAATTTCAAAAATTCAAAAAATTCCAAAAAATTTTCAAAATTTTAAAAATTTCAAAATTTCAAAAATTTCAAAAATTTTAAATTTAAAAAATTTTAAAATTTTAAAATTTTCAAAAATTTTCAAAATTTCAAAAATTTCAAAAATTTCAAAAATTTCAAAAATTTTAAAAATTTAAAAAAATAAAAAAATTCAAAAATTTCAAAATTTCAAAATTTTAAAAAATTTCAAAAATTTCAAAAATTTCAAAAATTCAAAAATTTCAAAAATTTCAAAATTTTAAAAATTTAAAAAATTTAAAAATCAAAAATTTCAATAGGTTCAAAAATTTCAAAAATTTCAAAAAATTTCAAAAATTTAAAAAACAAATTTAAAAATCAAAAATTTCAAAAAATTTCAAAAATTTAAAAATTTCAAAATTTCAAAAATTTCAAAAATTCAAAATTTCAAAAATTTTAAAAATTTCAAAAATTTTAAAAATTTAACAAAAATTTTAAAAATTTCAAAAACTTCAAAAATTTCAAAATTTCAAAAATTTAAAATTTCAAAAATTCCAAAAATTTCAAAAATTTCAAAAATTTAAAATTTAAAAAATTTCAAAAACTCAAAATTTCAAAAATTTCAAAAATTTCAAAAATTTCAAAAATTTCAAAAAATTCAAAAATTTTAAAATTTTAAAATTTCAAAATTAAAAATTTCAAAAGTTTCAAAAATTTCAAACAAAAATTTTAAAAATTTCAAAAATTTTCAAAAATTTCAAAATTTTATTAAAAAAAACTTTAAAAATTTCAAAAATTTCAAAAATTTCAAAAATTTCAAAAATTTCAAAAATTTCAAAAATTTCAAAAATTTTAAAAATTTCAAAAAGTTCAAAAAATTTTAAAAAGTTTAAAAATTTCAAAAGGTTCAAAAATTAAAAAAAATTTCAAAAATTTAAAAATTTCAAAAATTTTCAAAAATTTCAAAATTTCAAAATTTTCAAAATTTTAAAAATTTTAAAAATTTTAAAAAATTTAAAAATTTTTAGGTTCAAAAATTTCAAAAATTTCAAAAATTTCAAAATTTTAAAAATTTCAAAAAATTTCAAAATTTCAAAAATTTCAAAATTTTAAAAATTTCAAAAATTTTAAAAATTTCAAGGATTTCAAAAATTTAAAAAATTTTAAAAATTTCAAAAAACTAAAATTTCAAAAATTTCAAAAAATTTCAAAATTTCAAAAATTTTACAAAAATTTCAAAATTTCAAAAATTTCAAAAATTTCAAAAATTTTAAAAATTTTAAAAATTTCAAAATTTTCAAAAATTTAAAAATTTAAAATTTCAAAAATTTAAAAATTTTAAAAATTCCAAAAATTTCAAAATTAAAAATTTTAAAAAATTTTAAAAATTTAAAAAATTTCAAAATTTCAAAATTTCAAAAATTTCAAAAAATTTCAAAAATTTTAAAAATTTCAAAATTTCAAAAATTTCAAAAATTTCAAAAATTTCAAAATTTCAAAAATTTTAAAAATTTCAAAATTTTAAAAATTTCAAAAATTTCAAAAATTCAAAATTTAAAAATTTTAAAAATTTAAAAATTTCAAAAATTTTAAAAATTTAAAAATTTCAAAAATTTCAAAATTTCAAAAATTTAAAAATTTCAAAATTTCAAAAATTTTAAAAATTTCAAAAAATTTCAAAAAATTTCAAAAATTTCAAAAATTTCAAAATTTTAAAAATTTCAAAAATTTCAAAAATTTCAAAATTTTCAAAAATTTCAAAAATTTCAAAAATTTCAAAATTTAAAAAAAATTTCAAAAATTTCAAAAATTTTAAAAATTTCAAAAATTTTAAAAATTTCAAAAATTTTCAAAATTTCAAAAATTTCAAAAATTTAAAAATTTAAAATTTTAAAAATTTTAAAATTTCAAAAAATTTCAAAATTTCAAAAATTTCAAAAATTTCAAAAATTTCAAAAATTTCAAAAATTTTAAAAATTTCAAAAATTTCAAAAAATTTTAAAAATTTAAAAATTTCAAAATTTCAAAAATTTTCAAAAATTTTAAAAATTTCAAAATTCAAAATTTCAAAATTTCAAAATTTCAAAAATTTTAAAAATTTTAAAAAAAATTTTTAAAATTTCAAAAATTTCAAAAATTTCAAAAATTTAAAAATTTCAAAAATTTCAAAAATTTAAAAATTTCAAAATTTTCAAAAATTTTAAAAATTTCAAAAATTTCAAAAATTTTTCAAAAATTTCAAAAATTTTAAAAATTTCAAAATTTTAAAAATTTCAAAAATTTCAAAAGTTTCAAAAATTTCAAAAAATTTTAAAAATTTCAAAAATTTCAAAATTTAAAAATTTTAAATTTCAAAATTTTAAAAATTTCAAAAATTTCAAAAATTTCAAAAATTTTTAAAATTTCAAAAATTTAAAAATTTCAAAATTTTAAAAATTTCAAAAAAAATTTTAAAAAATTTTAAAAATTTCAAAAATTTCAAAATTTAAAAATTTATAAAAATTTAAAAAATTTTAAAAATTTCAAAAATTTCAAAAGGTTCAAAAATTTCAAAAATTTCCAAAAATTCCAAAAATTTCAAAAATTTCAAAATTTCAAAAATTCAAAAAATTTCAAAAATTTCAAAATTTCAAAAATTTCAAAAATTTCAAAAAAATTTCAAAAATTTAAAAAAATTTCAAAATTTTTAGGTTCAAAAATTTCAAAAATTTCAAAATTTCAAAAATTTCAAAAAATTTTAAAAATTTCAAAAATTTAAATATTTAACAAAAATTTCAAAAATTTCAAAAATTTCAAAAATTTCAAAATTTAAAAATTTCAAAAATTTCAAAAATTTCAAAAATTTTAAAAATTTCAAAAATTTCAAAAGGTTCAAAAATTTCAAAAATTTCAAAATTTTAAAAATTTTCAAAAATTTAAAAAATTTCAAAAATTTCAAAAATTTCAAAAATTTCAAAAATTTCAAAAATTTCAAAAATTTTTAAAAATTTAAAGTTTCAAAAATTTCAAAAATTTCAAAATTTTAAAAATTTTCAAAAATTTTAAAAATTTCAAAAATTTTCAAAAAAATTTCAAAATTTCAAAAATTTCAAAAAATTTCAAAAAATTTCAAAAATTCAAAAATTTTAAAATTTTAAAAATTTAAAAATTTTAAAAAAATTTTAAAAATTTCAAAATTTCAAAAATTTCAAAAATTTCAAAAATTTCAAAATTTTAAAAATTTCAAAAATTTTCAAAAAATTTCAAAAATTTCAAAAATTTTCAAAAATTTCAAAATTTTAAAAAATTTCAAAATTTCAAAAATTTTAAAAATTTCAAAAAATTTTAAAAATTTCAAAATTTCAAAAATTTAAAAAATTTCAAAAATTTTAAAAATTTTAAAAATTTTAAAAATTTCAAAAATTTCAAAAATTTCAAAATTTCAAAAATTTTCAAAATTTCAAAAATTTCAAAAATTTCAAAAATTTCAAAAATTCAAAAAAAAATTTTCAAAATTTCAAAAATTTCAAAAATTTCAAAAATTCAAAAATTTTAAAAATTTCAAAAATTTCATTAAAATTTCAAAATTTCAAAAATTTAAAAATTTTAAAAATTTCAAAAATTAAAAAATTTCAAAAATTTCAAAAATTTCAAAAATTTAAAAATTTATAAAATTTCAAAAAATTTCAAAAATTTCAAAATTTCAAAAATTTCAAAAAAATTTCAAAAATTTTAAAAAAATTTCAAAAATTTCAAAAAAAATAAAAAATTTCAAAAATTTAAAAATTTTAAAAATTTCAAAAATTTCAAAAATTTTAAAAATTTCAAAAATTTCAAAAATTTCAAAAATTTCAAAAATTCCAAAATTTCAAAAATTTTAAAAATTTCAAAAAATTTATATAAAAAACTTTCAAAATTTCAAAAGGTTCAAAATTTCAAAAATTTTAAAAATTTATAAACTTTTAAAAATTTCAAGTTTCAAAAATCAACAAAATTTCCAAAAATTTCAAAAGGTTAAAAAAATTTCAAAAATTTCAAAAATTTAAAAAAAAATTTCAAAAAATTTCAAAAAATTTCAAAAGGTTTCAAAAAATATAAACACTTAAAATTTCAATAATTTCAAAAATTTCAAAAATTTCAAAAAATTTCAAAATTCAAAAATTTTAAAAAATTTTCAAAAATTTCAAAATTTCTTTAAAAATTTTCAAAAATTTCAAAATTTTAAAAATTTATAAACTTTTAAAAATTTTAAAATTTCAAAAATTTCAAAATTTCAAAAAATTTTCAAAAATTTAAAAAATTTCAAAATTTCAAAAATTTCAAAATTTCAAAAATTTCAAAAATTTTAAAAATTCAAAAATTTTAAAAATTTTAAAAAAATTTTAAAAATTTCAAAAATTTCAAAATTTCAAAAATTTCAAAAATTTTAAAAATTTCAAAATTTCAAAAATTTAAAAAAATTTCAAAAAATTTTAAAATTTTCAAAAAAATTTTTAAAAATTTCAAAATTTTCAAAATTTCAAAATTTTAAAAATTTTAAAAACTTTCAAAAATTTAAAAATTTCAAAAAATTTCAAAATTTCAAAAATTTCAAAAATTTTCAAAAATTTCAAAAATTTCAAAAATTTCAAAAATTTCAAAAATTTCAAAAATTTTAAATAAAAAAATTTCAAAAATTTCAAAAATTTCAAAAATTTCAAAAATTTTAAAATTAAAAATTTCAAAAAAAATTTCAAAAATTTCAAAAATTTCAAAAATTTCAAAAATTTCAAAAATTTCAAAAATTTTAAAAAATTTTAAAAATTTCAAAAATTTTCAAAATTTCAAAATTTTAAAAATTTCAAAATTTCAAAAATTTCAAAAAATTTAAAAATTTCAAAAATTTCAAAATTTAAAAATTTCAAAAATTTCAAAAATTTCAAAAAAATTTTAAAAATTTAAAAATTTTAAAAATTTTCAAAAAAATTTCAAAATTTCAAAAATTTTAAAAATTTTCAAAAAATTTAAAAAATTTCAAAAATTTCAAAAATTTCAAAAATTTCAAAAATTTAAAAATTTTCAAAAAAAAATTTTAAAAATTTTCAAAAGGTTCAAAAATTTCAAAAATTTTAAAAATTTAAAAATTTTAAAATTTCAAAATTTCAAAAATTTCAAAAATTTCAAAAATTTCAAAAATTTCAAAATAAAATTTCAAAAATTTCAAAATTTCAAAAATTTTAAAATAAAAATTTTAAAAATTTCAAAAATTTTCAAAATTTTAAAAATTTCAAAAATTTCAAAAATTTCAAAATTTCAAAAATTTCAAAAATTTCAAAATTTCAAAATTTCAAAATTTTAAAAATTTTAAACAAAAATTTCAAAAAAAATTTCAAAAATTTCAAAAATTTCAAAATTTTAAAAATTTTAAAAATTTCAAAAAATTTCAAAAATTTTAAAATTTCAAAAAATTTCAAAAATTTCAAAAATTTAAAAATTTCAAAAAATTCAAAAATTTTCAAAAAAAATTTAAAAAATTTCAAAAATTTCAAAATATTTAAAAATTCAAAAATTTCAAAAATTTCAAAAATTTCAAAAATTTTAAAAAATTTTAAAAATTTCAAAAGGTTCAAAAATTTCAAAAATTTCAAAAAAATTTTAAAAATTTCAAAATTTCAAAATTTCAAAATTTCAAAAATTTAAAAAATTTCAAAAAATTTTCAAAAAATTTTAAAAATTTCAAAAATTTCAAAAGGTTCAAAAATTTAAACAAAAATTTCAAAAATTTAAAAATTTCAAAAATTTCAAAAATTTCAAAATTTCAAAAATTTTAAAAAAAAATTTTAAAAATTTCAAAATTTCAAAAAAAGGTTCAAACATTTCAAAAATTTTAAAAATTTATAAAATTTTAAAAATTTTCAAAATTTCAAAAATTTCAAAAATTTTAAAAATTTTAAAAGTTTCAAAATTTTCAAAATTTCAAAAATTTCAAAAATTTAAAAAATTTAAAAATTTCAAAAATTTTAAAAATTTAAAAATTTAAAAATTTCAAAATTTTAAAAAAAATTTCAAAAATTTCAAAATTTCAAAAATTTCAAAAATTTAAAAATTTCAAAAATTTAAAAATTTCAAAAATTTCAAAAATTCAAAAAATTTTAAAAATTTCAAAAATTTCAAAATTTTCAAAAATTTCAAAAATTTCAAAAATTTTAAAAAAATTTCAAAAATTTCAAAAATTTTAAAAATTTAAAAACTTTTAAAAATTTAAAAAGTTTCAAAAATTTCAAAAATTTCAAAAATTTCAAAATTTTAAAAATTTCAAAAATTTAAAAAATTCAAAAATTTCAAAAATTTAAAAATTTCAAAAATTTCAAAAGTTTCAAAAATTTTAAAAATTAAAAAAATTTCAAAAATTTCAAAATTTCAAAAATTTAAAAAATTTCAAAAATTTCAAAATTTCAAAAATTTCAAAATTCAAAAAATTTCAAAAATTTCAAAAATTTCAAAAATTTCAAAATTTCAAAAATTTCAAAAAAAATTTTAAAAATTTCAAAAATTTCAAAAATTTCAAAAATTTCAAAAATTTCAAAATTTTAAAAAAATTTAAAATTTCAAAAATTTTAAAAATTTCAAAAATTTTCAAAAATTTCAAAATTTCAAAAAAAATTTTAAAATTTTAAAAATTTAAAAAAAATTTCAAAAATTTCAAAAATTTTAAAAATTTATAAAATTTTAAAATTTCAAAAATTCAAAATTTCAAAACAAAAATTTTAAAAATTTCAAAATTTCAAAAATTTAAAAATTTCAAAAATTTCAAAAAATTCAAAAATTTCAAAATTTAAAAATTTTAAAAATTTCAAAAATTTCAAAAATTTCAAAAATTTCAAAAATTTCAAAAATTTCAAAATTCAAAAATTTCAAAATTTAAAAAAATTTCAAAAATTTCAAAATTTCAAAAATTTCAAAATTTCAAAAATTTCAAAAAAAAATTTTAAAAATTTCAAAATTTTAAAATTTTCAAAATTTCAAAAATTTTAAAAAATTTCAAAAATTTTAAAAATTTAAAAATTTCAAAAATTTAAAAATTTCAAAAATTTCAAAATTTCAAAAATTTAAAAATTTCAAAAATTTAAAAAAATTTCAAAAATTTAAAAATTTCAAAAATTTCAAAATTTCAAAAATTCAAAAATTTCAAAAATTTCAAAATTTCAAAATTTAAAAATTTCAAAATAAAAAATTTCAAAAACTTTAAAAATTTCAAAAGGTTCAAAAATTTCAAAAATTTTAAAAATTTATAAACTTTTAAAAATTTCAAGTTTCAAAAATCTCAAAAATTTCAAAAGTTTCAAAAATTTCAAAAATTTTCAAAATTTCAAAAATTTAAAAAGTTTCAAAAATTTCAATAATTTCAAAAATTTCAAACATTTCAAAAATTTCAAAAATTTCAAAATTTCAAAAATTTCAAAAATTTCAAAAATTTCAAATTTTAAAAATTTTAAAAAATTTCAAAAATTTCAAAATTTCAAAAATTTCAAAAATTTTCAAAATTTCAAAAATTTTAAAAATTTTAAAAATTTCAAAAATTTCAAAATTTCAAAAATTTCAAAAAATCACAAAATTTCAAAAATTTTAAAAGGTTCAAAAATTTCAAAATTTCAAAAATTTCAAAAAATTTAAAAAATTTTAAAATTTTAAAAAAATTTAAAAAATTTAAAAATTTCAAAAATTTAAAAATTTCAAAATTTAAAAATTTCAAAAAATTTCAAAATTTTAAAAATTTCAAAAGGTTCAAAAATTTCAAAAATTTCAAAATTTCAAAAATTTCAAAAATATTAAAAACTTCAAAAATTTAAATAAAACAAAAATTTTAATAATTTCAAAAATTTCAAAAAGGTTCAAAAATTTCAAAATTTAAAAATTTCAAAATTTTCAAAATTTTCAAAATTTTCAAAAATTTTAAAAATTTCAAAAGGTTCAAAAATTTCAAAATTTCAAAAATTTTAAAAATTTTTAAACTTTTAAATAAAAATTTCAAGTTTCAAAAATCTCAAAATTTCAAAAATTTTAAAAGGTTTAAAAATTTCAAAAATTTAAAAAAAACAAAAACTTTAATAATTTCAAAAATTTCAAAAGGTTCAAAAATTTAAAAATTTAAAATTTCAAAAAATTTCAAAATTTTCAAAATTTCAAAATTTCAAAAATTTCAAAAATTTCAAAAATTTCAAAAATTTAAAAATTTCAAAAATTTCAAAATTTCAAAAATTTCAAAAATTTAAAAAATTTTAAAAAATTTCAAAAATTTCAAAAATTTCAAAAAATTTTTAAAAATTTTAAAAATTTCAAAAATTTCAAAATTTTTAAAAAATTTCAAAATTTCAAAAATTTCAAAATTCAAAAATTTCAAAATTTTAAAAATTTTAAAAAATTTCAAAAATTTAAAACAATTTTAAAAATTTCAAAAAATTTCAAAAGGTTCAAAAAAATTTTAAAATTCAAAAATTTTCAAAATTTTCAAAAATTTTAAAAATTTCAAAATTTTAAAATTTCAAAAAATTTCAAAAATTTCAAAAATTTCAAAAATTTCAAAAATTTCAAAAATTTTAAAAATTTAAAAATTCAAAAATTTCAAAATTTCAAAAATTTCAAAATTTCAAAAATTTCAAAAATTTATAAAATTTAAAAATTTCAAAAATTTCAAAAATTTCAAAATTTCAAAAATTTTTCAAAAAAATTTCAAAATTTCAAAAATTTCAAAAATTTTAAAAATTTCAAAAATTTCAAAAGGTTCAAAAATTTCAAAATTTCAAAAATTTTAAAAATTTCAAAATTTTAAAAATTTTAAAAAATTTCAAAAAATTTCAAAATTTCAAAAATTTCAAAAATTTCAAAAATTTTAAAAATTTAAAAAATTTAAAATTTCAAAAATTTTAAAAATTTAAAAATTTTCAAAAATTTCAAAAATTTAAAAATTTTAAAAAAATTTTAAAAATTTCAAAAATTTCAAAATTTCAAAATTTTCAAAATTTCAAAAATTTCAAAAAATTTCAAAAATTTCAAAAATTTCAAAAATTAAAAAAAAATTTTAAAAATTTTTCAAAAATTCAAAAATTTCAAAAATTTAAAAAATTTAAAAAATTTAAAAATTTCAAAATTTCAAAAATTTCAAAAATTTCAAAAATTTCAAAAATTTCAAAAATTCAAAAATTTCAAAATTTTAAAAATTTCAAAAATTTTTTAAAAAATTTAAAAAAATTTCAAAAAATTTAAAAAAAATTTTAAAAATTTTAAAAATTTCAAAAATTTCAAAAATTTCAAAAATTTCAAAAATTTCAAAAATTTCAAAAATTTCAAAAATTTCAAAAATTTCAAAAGTTTAAAAAAACATTTAAAAATTTCAAAAATTTCAAAATTTCAAAAACTTCAAAAATTTTTAAAAAATTCCAAAATTTAAAAATTTTAAAAATTTCAAAAAAGTTTCATTAGGTTCAAACATTTCAAAAATTTTAAAAATTTATAAACTTTTAAAAATTTCAAGTTTCAAAAATCTCAAAATTTCAAAAATTTTAAAAATTTTAAAAATTTCAAAATTTTTAAAATTTCAAAAATTCAAAAATTAAAAAATTTTAAAATTTTAAAAATTTAAAAATTTAAAAAATTTTAAAAATTTAAAAATTTCAAAATTAAAAATTTAAATTAAAAATTTCAAAAATTTCAAAAATTTCAAAATTCAAAAATTTCAAAATTTCAAAAATTTCAAAATTTTCAAAAAATTTCAAAAATTCAAAATTTCAAAAATTTCAAAATTTCAAAAAATTTCAAAAATTCAAAAAAAACTTAAAAAATTTTATAAATAACAAAAACTTTAATAATTTCAAAAGTTTCAAAAATTTCAAAAATTTTAAAAATTTATAAACTTTTAAAAATTTCAAGTTTCAAAAATCTCAAAATTTCAAAAATTTCAAAAGGTTCAAAAATTCCAAAAATTTAAATAAAACAAAAACTTTGATAATTTCAAAAATTTCAAAAGGTTCAAAAATATAAACACTTAAAATTTCAATAATTTCAAAATTTCAAAAAATTTCAAAAATTTCAAAAATTTCAAAATTTTAAAAATTTCAAAAATTTCAAAAATTTCAAAAATTTCAATAGGTTCAAAAATTTTAAAAATTTATAAACTTTTAAAAATTTCAAGTTTTAAAAATCTCAAATTCCAAATATTTCAAAAATATTAAAAACTTCAAAAATTTAAATAAAACAAAAAACTTTTTAATAATTTCAAAAATTTCAATAGGTTCAAAAATTTCAAAAATTCCAAAAATTCCAAAATTTCAAAAATTTTATTTCAAAACTTCAAAAATTTTATATATAACAAAAACTTTAATAATTTCAAAAGGTTCAAAAATTTCAAAAATTTTTAAAAATTTATAAAACTTTTAAAAATTTCAAGTTTCAAAAATCTCAAAAATTCCAAAAATTTCAAAAGGTTCAAAAATTTCAAAAAATTTCCAAAATATTAAATAGGTTCAAAAATTTCAATAGGTTCAAAAATATAAACACTTAAAATTTCAATAATTTCAAAATTTCAAAAACTTCAAAAATTTCAAAATTCCAAATTTTAAAAATTTTAAAAATTTCAAAAGTTTCATTAGGTTCAAACATTTCAAAAATTTTAAAAATTTATAAACTTTTAAAAATTTTCAAGTTTCAAAAATCACAAAATTTCAAAAATTTTAAAAATTTTAAAAGGTTCAAAATTTTTAAAATTTCAAGAATTCCAAAAATTAAAAATTTAAAAATTTTAAAAATTAAAAATTTTAAAACATTTAAAAATTTTAAAAAAATTTTTCAAAATTTCAAAAAATTTCAAAAATTAAAAAATTTCAAAATTTCAAAATTTTCAAAATTTCAAAAAATTTCAAAAATTTCAAAAAAAATTTTAAAAATTTCAAAAATTTCAAAAATTTCAAAAGGTTCAAAAATTTTCAAAAAAATTTTAAAAAAATTTTCAAAATTTCAAAAATAAAAATTCAAAAATTTAAAAATTAAAATTTTCAAAAAAAATCAAAAAAATTTTTTTCAAAAATTTCAAAATTTCAAAAATTTCAAAAATTTAAAAAATTTATAAACTTTTAAAATTATTTCAAGTTTCAAAAATCTCAAAAATTTCAAAAATTTCAAAAGGTTCAAAAATTCCAAAAATTTCAAAAATTTAAATAATTTCAAAAATTTCAATAATTTCAAAAAATTTCAAAAGGTTCAAAAATATTTATTAAAATTTCAAAAACTTCAAAAATTTCAAAATTCCAAATTTTAAAAATTTTAAAAATTTCAAAAGTTTCATTAGGTTCAAACATTTCAAAAATTTTAAAAATTTATAAACTTTTAAAAATTTAAGTTTCAAAAATCACAAAATTTCAAAAATTTTAAAAATTTTAAAAGGTTCAAAATTTTTAAAATTTCAAGAATTCCAAAATTAAAAATTTAAAAATTTTAAAACATTTAAAATTTAAAAATTTTAAAAATTTCAAGTTTCAAAAATCACAAAATTTCAAAAATTTTAAAATTTTCAAAATTTCAAAAATTCCAAAATAAAAATTTCAAAATTTCAAAAATTTTAAAAAATTTTAAAAATTTATAAAATTCGGCTTCTGGCGGAGACAAACTGGAGGAAGTGGCTGCTATATGTGTGGCCAAAACAAATTGTTAATAATTTTATTTTAATTCATTTTTTAGCTGTTTTTTGACGGGAAACCTGAAAAAGCTAGCTGGTGCCTTGCAATGCTGTCGGTAACGCAGTCCTCGTGAATTCGCTAACTCCATCCGGGACACAAAATGGATCGTGTCTTGGGAAACAGAGCTCGTTAGCGACAAACAAGCAGTTTTTCATTTGGAATAACGGCAGTTTTTTTACATTTTCAATTCGAAATTGCGGCCAAACTAGAAGAGATAGCGGCATGCGGTTTTTTCAATCTGTTCCTTTTTTTTCTTCTTTTTTTGGTAGTGCCAAACTTTCAAAGTTG
>JAEIFI010000257.1:0-10480 GCA_018901815.1 Zaprionus lachaisei
GACATAACGGACATAACGGACATAACGAACATAACGGACATAACGGACATAACGGACATAACGAACATAACGGACATAACGGACATAACGGACATAACGGACATAACGGACATAACGGACATAACGGACATAACGGACATAACGGACATAACGGACATAACGGACATAACGGACATAACGGACATAACGGACATAACGGACATAACGGACATAACGGACATAACGAACATAACGGACATAACGGACATAACGAACATAACGGACATAACGGACATAACGAACATAACGGACATAACGGACATAACGGACATAACGAACATAACGGACATAACGGACATAACGGACATAACGGACATAACGGACATAACGAACATAACGAACATAACGGACATAACGGACATAACGGACATAACGGACATAACGGACATAACGGACATAACGGACATAACGGACATAACGGACATAACGGACATAACGGACATAACGAACATAACGGACATAACGGACATAACGGACATAACGGACATAACGGACATAACGGACATAACGAACATAACGGACATAACGGACATAACGGACATAACGGACATAACGGACATAACGAGACATAACGAACATAACGGACATAACGGACATAACGGACATAACGGACATAACGGACATAACGGACATAACGGACATAACGGACATAACGAACATAACGGACATAACGGACATAACGGACATAACGAACATAACGGACATAACGACGGACATAACGAACATAACGAACATAACGGACAATAACGGACATAACGGACATAACGGACATAACGGACATAACGGACATAACGAACATAACGGACATAACGGACATAACGGACATAACGAACATAACGGACATAACGGACATAACGGACATAACGGACATAACGAACATAACGGACATAACGGACATAACGGACATAACGGACATAACGGACATAACGGACATAACGGACATAACGGACATAACGGACATAACGGACATAACGGACATAACGGACATAACGGACATAACGGATCATAACGAACATAACGGACATAACGGACATAACGGACATAACGGACATAACGGACATAACGGACATAACGAACATAACGGACATAACGGACATAACGGACATAACGGACATAACGGACATAACGGACATAACGGACATAACGGACATAACGAACATAACGGACATAACGGACATAACGAACATAACGGACATAACGGACATAACGGACATAACGGACATAACGGACATAACGGACATAACGGACATAACGGACATAACGAACATAACGGACATAACGGACATAACGAACATAACGAAGACATAACGGACATAACGAACATAACGGACATAACGGACATAACGGACATAACGGACATAACGGAACATAACGAGACATAACGGACATAACGAAACATAACGGACATAACGGACATAACGGACATAACGGACATAACGGACATAACGGACATAACGGACATAACGGACATAACGAACATAACGGACATAACGAACATACTAACGGACATAACGGACATAACGGACATAACGGACATAACGAACATAACGGACATAACGGACATAACGGACATAACGAACATAACGGACATAACGGACATAACGAACATAACGGACATAACGGACATAACGGACATAACGGACATAACGAACATAACGAACATAACGGACATAACGGACATAACGGACATAACGGACATAACGGACATAACGAACATAACGGACATAACGGACATAACGGACATAACGGACATAACGGACATAACGGACATAACGGACATAACGAACATAACGAACATAACGAACATAACGGAACATAACGGACATAACGGACATAACGAACATAACGGACATAACGGACATAACGGACATAACGGACATAACGGACATAACGGACATAACGAACATAACGGACATAACGGACATAACGGACATAACGGACATAACGGACATAACGGACATAACGGACATAACGGACATAACGGAACATAACGGACATAACGGACATAACGGACATAACGGACATAACGGACATAACGGACATAACGGACATAACGAACATAACGGACATAACGGACATAACGGACATAACGGACATAACGAACATAACGGACATAACGGACATAACGAACATAACGGACATAACGGACATAACGAACATAACGGACATAACGGACATAACGGACATAACGAACATAACGGACATAACGGACATAACGGACATAACGGACATAACGGACATAACGGACATAACGGACATAACGGAACATAACGGACATAACGGACATAACGAACATAACGGACATAACGGACATAACGGACATAACGAACATAACGGACATAACGGACATAACGGACATAACGGACATAACGGACATAACGAACATAACGGACATAACGGACATAACGGACATAACATAACGGACATAACGGACATAACGGACATAACGGACATAACGGACATAACGGACATAACGGACATAACGGACATAACGAACACGACATAACGGACATAACGGACATAACGAACATAACGGACATAACGGACATAACGGACATAACGGACATCATAACGGACATAACGGACATAACGGACATAACGGACATAACGGAACATAACGGACATAACGGACATAACGAACATAAACGGACATAACGGACATAACGGACATAACGGACATAACGGACATAACGGACATAACGGAACATAACGGACATAACGGACATAACGGACATAACGGACATAACGGACATAACGAACATAACGGACATAACGGACATAACGGACATAACGGACATAACGGACATAACGGACATAACGGACATAACGGACATAACGGACATAACGGACATAACGGACATAACGGACATAACGGACATAACGGACATAACGGAACATAACGGACATAACGAACATAACGGACATAACGGACATAACGGACATAACGGACATAACGGACATAACGGACATAACGGACATAACGAACATAACGGACATAACGGACATAACGGACATAACGGACATAACGGAACATAACGGACATAACGGACATAACGGACATAACGAACATAACGGACATAACGGACATAACGGACATAACGGACATAACGAACATAACGGACATAACGGACATAACGGACATAACGGACATAACGGACATAACGGACATAACGGACATAACGGACATAACGGACATAACGGACATAACGAACATAACGGACATAACGACATAACGGACATAACGGACATAACGGACATAACGGACATAACGGACATAACGGACATAACGGACATAACGGACATAACGGACATAACGGACATAACGGACATAACGGACATAACGGACATAACGGACATAACGGACATAACGGACATAACGGTCTAACGGACATAACGGACATAACGAACATAACGGACATAACGGAACATAACGGACATAACGGACATAACGGACATAACGGACATAACGGACATAAACGGACATAACGGACATAACGGACATAACGAACATAACGGACATAACGGACATAACGGACATAACGAACATAACGGACATAACGGACATAACGGACATAACGGACATAACGGACATAACGGACATAACGGACATAACGGACATAACGAACATAACGGACATAACGGACATAACGGACATAACGGACATAACGGACCATAACGGACATAACGGACATAACGGACATAACGGACATAACGGACATAACGGAACATAACGGACATAACGGACATAACGGACATAACGGACATAAACGGACATAACGAACATAACGGACATAACGGACATAACGGACATAACGGACATAACGGACATAACGAACACATAACGGACATAACGGACATAACGGACATAACGGACATAACGGACATAACGGACATAACGGACATAACGGACATAACGGACATAACGGACATAACGGACATAACGGACATAACGGACATAACGAAGACATAACGGACATAACGAACATAACGGAACATAACGGACATAACGGACATAACGGACATAACGGACATAACGGACATAACGAACATAACGAACATAACGGACATAACGGACATAACGAACATAACGGACATAACGGACATAACGAACATAACGGACATAACGGACATAACGGACATAACGGACATAACGGACATAACGGACATAACGAACATAACGAACATAACGGACATAACGGACATAACGAACATAACGGACATAACGGACATAACCGACATAACGGACCATAACGAACATAACGGACATAACCCATAACGGACATAACGGACATAACGAACATAACGGACATAACGGACATAACCGGACATATAACGAACATAACCGAAATAACGAACATAACCGGACATAACGAACATGACATAACGGACATAACGGACACAAACGGAAACCATAACGGACATAACGGACATAACGGACATAACGGACATAACGGACATAACGAACATAACGGACATAACGGACATAAACGAACATAACGGACATAACGGACATAACGGACATAACGGACATAACGGACATAACGGACATAACGGACATAACGAACATAACGAACATAACGGACATAACGGACATAACGGACATAACGGACATAACGGACATAACGAACATAACGGACATAAACGAACATAACGGACATAACGGACATAACGAACATAACGGACATAACGGACATAACGGACATAACGAACATAACGGACATAACGGACATAACGGACATAAACGGACATAACGGACATAACGGACATAACGGACATAACGGAACATAACGGACATAACGGAGCATAACGAACATAACGGACATAACGGACATAAACGGACATAACGGACATAACGGACATAACGAAACATAACGGACATAACGAACATAACGGACATAACGGACATAACGAACATAACGGACTAACGAGCCATAACGGACATAACGGACATAACGGACATAACGGACATAACGGACATAACGAACATAACGAACATAACGGACATAACGGACATAACGAACATAACGGACATAACGGACATAACGAACATAACGGACATAACGAACATAACGGACATAACGGACATAACGGACATAACGGACATAACGAACATAACGAACATAACGGACATAACGGACATAGACATAACGGACATAACGGACATAACGGACATAACGGACATAACGAACATAACGGAACATAACGGACATAACGGACATAACGGACATAACGGACATAACGGACATAACGGACATAACGGACATAACGGACATAACGGACATAACGGACATAACGGACATAACGAACATAACGGACATAACGGACATAACGAACATAACGGACATAACGGACATAACGGACATAACGGACATAACGGACATAACGGACATAACGGACATAACGGACATAACGGACATAACGGACATAACGGACATAACGGACATAACGGACATAACGGACATAACGGAACATAAACGGACATAACGGACATAACGGACATAACGGACATAACGAACATAACGGACATAACGGACATAACGGACATAACGAACATAACGGACATAACGGACATAACGGACATAACGAACATAACGGACATAACGGACATAACGAACATAACGGACATAACGGACATAACGGACATAACGAACATAACGGACATAACGGACATAACGGACATAACGGACATAACGGACATAACGGACATAACGGACATAACGGACATAACGGACATAACGGACATAACGGACATAACGAACATAACGAACATAACGGACATAACGAACATAACGGACATAACGGACATAACGGACATAACGGACATAACGGACATAACGGACATAACGGACATAACGGACATAACGGACATAACGGACATAACGGACATAACGGACATAACGGACATAACGGACATAACGGACATAACGGACATAACGGACATAACGGACATAACGAACATAACGGACATAACGGACATAACGAACATAACGGACATAACGAACCATAACGAACATAACGAACATAACGGACATAACGAGACATAACGGACATAACGAACATAACGGACATAACGGACATAACGAACATAACGGACATAACGGACATAACGGACATAACGAACATAACGGACATAACGGACATAACGGACATAACGGACATAACGGACATAACGGACATAACGAACATAACGAACATAACGGACATAACGGACATAACGGACATAACGGACATAACGGACATAACGGACATAACGGACATAACGGACATAACGGACATAACGGACATAACGGACATAACGGACATAACGGACATAACGGACATAACGGACATAACGGACATAACGGACATAACGGACATAACGGACATAACGGACATAACGGACATAACGGACATAACGGACATAACGGACATAACGGACATAACGGACATAACGGACATAACGGACATAACGGACATAACGGACATAACGGACATAACGGACATAACGGACATAACGGACATAACGGACATAACGGACATAACGGACATAACGAACATAACGGACATAAACGGACATAACGGACATAACGGACATAACGGACATAACGGACATAACGGACATAACGGACATAACGGACATAACGGACATAACGGACATAACGGACATAACGGACATAACGGACATAACGGACATAACGGACATAACGGACATAACGGACATAACGGACATAACGACAACGGACAACTTAGCGAACATAACGAACATAACGGACATAACGAACATAACGGACATAACGGACATAACGGACATAACGGACATAACGAACATAACGGACATAACGGACATAACGGACATAACGGACATAACGGACATAACGGAACATAACGGACATAACGGACATAACGGACATAACGGACATAACGGACATAACGAACATAACGGAGCATAACGAACATAACGGACATAACGGACATAACGAACATAACGGACATAACGAACATAACGGACATAACGGATTATAACGAACATAACGGACATAACGGACATAACGGACATAACGACGGACATAACGAACATAACGGACATAACGGACATAACGGACATAACGGACATAACGGACATAACGGACATAACGGACCATAACGAACATAACGGACATAACGGACATAACGAACATAACGAACATAACGGACATAACGAACATAACGGACATAACGGACATAACGGACATAACGAACATAACGGACATAACGGACATAACGGACATAACGGACATAACGGACATAACGGACATAACGGACATAACGGACATAACGAACATAACGGACATAACGGACATAACATAACGGACATAACGGACATAACGGACATAACGGACATAACGGACATAACGGACATAACGGACATAACGGACATAACGGACATAACGGACATAACGGACATAACGGACATAACGGACATAACGGACATAACATAACGGACATAACGGACATAACGGACATAACGGACATAACGGACATAACGGACATAACGGACATAACGAACATAACGGACATAACGGACATAACGGACATAACGGACATAACGGACATAACGGACATAACGGACATAACGGACATAACGGACATAACGGACATAACGGACATAACGGACATAACGAACATAACGGACATAACGGACATAACGGACATAACGGACATAACGGACATAACGGACATAACGGACATAACGGACATAACGGACATAACGGACATAACGGACATAACGGACATAACGGACATAACGGACATAACGGACATAACGGACATAACGGACATAACGGACATAACGGACATAACGAACATAACGGACATAACGGACATAACGAACATAACGGACATAACGGACATAACGGAACATAACGGACATAACGGACATAACGGACATAACGGACATAACGGACATAACGGACATAACGGACATAACGAACATAACGGACATAACGGACATAACGGACATAACGGACATAACGGACATAACGGACATAACGAACATAACGAACATAACGGACATAACGGACATAACGGACATAACGGACATAACGGACATAACGGACATAACGGACATAACGGACATAACGAACATAACGAACATAACGGACATAACGGACATAACGGACATAACGGACATAACGGACATAACGAACATAACGAACATAACGGACATAACGGACATAACGAACATAACGGACATAACGGACATAACGGACATAACGGACATAACGGACATAACGGACATAACGGACATAACGGACATAACGGACATAACGGACATAACGGACATAACGGACATAACGAACATAACGGACATAACGAACATAACGAACATAACGGACATAACGGACATAACGGACATAACGGACATAACGGACATAACGGACATAACGAACATAACGGACATAACGGACATAACGAACATAACGGACATAACGGACATAACGGACATAACGGACATAACGGACATAACGGACATAACGGACATAACGGACATAACGGACATAACGGACATAACGGACATAACGGACATAACGGACATAACGGACATAACGGACATAACGGACATAACGGACATAACGGACATAACGGACATAACGGACATAACGGACATAACGGACATAACGGACATAACGGACATAACGGACATAACGGACATAACGGACATAACGGACATAACGGACATACAACGGACATAACGGACATAACGGACATAACGGACATAACGGACATAACGAACATAACGGACATAACGGACATAACGGACATAACGGACATAACGGACATAACGGACATAACGGACATAACGGACATAACGGACATAACGGACATAACGAACATAACGGACATAACGGACATAACGGACATAACGGACATAACGGACATAACGGACATAACGGACATAACGGACATAACGGACATAACGGACATAACGAACATAACGGACATAACGGACATAACGGACATAACGAACATAACGGACATAACGAACATAACGGACATAACGGACATAACGGACATAACGGACATAACGGACATAACGGACATAACGAACATAACGGACATAACGGACATAACGGACATAACGGACATAACGGACATAACGGACATAACGGACATAACGGACATAACGAACATAACGGACATAACGGACATAACGGACATAACGGACATAACGGACATAACGAACATAACGGACATAACGGACATAACGGACATAACGGACATAACGGACATAACGGACATAACGGACATAACGGACATAACGGACATAACGGACATAACGGACATAACGGACATAACGGACATAACGGACATAACGGACATAACGGACATAACGAACATAACGAACATAACGGACATAACGGACATAACGGACATAACGAACATAACGGACATAACGGACATAACGGACATAACGGACATAACGGACATAACGGACATAACGGACATAACGGACATAACGGACATAACGGACATAACGGACATAACGGACATAACGGACATAACGGACATAACGGACATAACGGACATAACGGACATAACGGACATAACGGACATAACGGACATAACGGACATAACGGACATAACGGACATAACGGACATAACGGACATAACGGACATAACGGACATAACGGACATAACGGACATAACGGACATAACGGACATAACGGACATAACGGACATAACGGACATAACGGACATAACGGACATAACGGACATAACGGACATAACGGACATAACGGACATAACGGACATAACGGACATAACGGACATAACGGACATAACGGACATAACGGACATAACGAACATAACGAACATAACGAACATAACGGACATAACGGACATAACGGACATAACGGACATAACGGACATAACGAACATAACGGACATAACGGACATAACGGACATAACGGACATAACGGACATAACGGACATAACGGACATAACGGACATAACGAACATAACGAACATAACGGACATAACGGACATAACGGACATAACGGACATAACGGACATAACGGACATAACGGACATAACGGACATAACGGACATAACGGACATAACGGACATAACGGACATAACGGACATAACGGACATAACGAACATAACGGACATAACGGACATAACGGACATAACGAACATAACGGACATAACGGACATAACGGAACATAACGGACATAACGGACATAACGAGACATAACGAACATAACGGACATAACGGACATAACGGACATAACGGACATAACGGACATAACGGACATAACGGACATAACGGACATAACGGACATAACGGACATAACGGACATAACGGACATAACGGACATAACGGACATAACGGACATAACGGACATAACGGACATAACGAACATAACGGACATAACGGACATAACGAACATAACGGACATAACGGACATAACGGACATAA
>JAEIFI010000266.1:0-83110 GCA_018901815.1 Zaprionus lachaisei
AAAAAAATTTCAAAAATTTTAAAAATTTCAAAAATTTTAAAAATTTCAAAAATTTCAAATATTTCAAAAATTAAAATTCAAATATTTTAATAACAACTTAAAAAATTTTAAAAAGTTAGTTTATTTGAAAAATTAGAAAAATTTGAAGTTTGAAAAAATTTCAAAAATTTTAAAAATTTTTGAAAAATTTGAACTAAATTTTAAAAATTTGAAAAATTTTCAAATTTAAAATTTCAAAAATTTCAAAATTTTAAAAATTTCAAAAATTTGTATGAATCAAAAATTTCACATATTACAAAAATTTGAAAAAAATTTAAAAAAAATTGAAAAATTTGTAACATTTCAAAAATTTAAAAAATTTCAAATATTTCAAAAAATTTAAGAATTTCTAAAATTTGGTTAAATTGAAAAATTTCAAAAATTTCAAAAATTTCAAAATTTTAAATGATTTGAAAAAATTTGAATGATTTGAAAAATTTGAAAAATTACAAAAATTTCAAAATTTTCCAAAAATTTGTATAAAATTTAAAAATATTTCAAAAATTTTAAAAATTTAAAAAATTTCAAAAATTTGAAAAAATTGAAAAATTTGAAAAATTTCAAATATTTTAATAATAATTTAAAAAATTTCAAAAAGTTAGTTTATTTGAAAAATTTGAAAAAATTTGAAAAATTTGAAAAAATTTCAAAAATATGGAAAAATTCAAAAATTTGAAAAAATTTAAAAAATTTCAAAAATTTGAATGATTTCAAAAATTTATAAAAATTTCAAAAATATCAAAAATTTGAAAAATTTGAAACAATTTCAAAAAAATTTCAAATATATGATTAAAATTTGAAAAATTTGAAAAATTTTATTTTAAATATTTTATAAATTTCAAATATTTGAATAACAACTTAAAAAATTTTGAAAATTTGGTTAATTTAAAAAATTTGAAAAATTTGAATAAATTTTAAAAATTTCAAAAATTTCAAATAACAAAATTTCAAAAATTTAATAATCTTTAAAAAATTTAACAAATTTGAAAAATTTCACAAATTGCAAAATTTTCAGAAATTTTAATGATTTGAAAATTTAAAAAAATTTCAAAAATTACAAAAATTTGAAAAAATTCTAAAAATTTTGAAAAATTTGAAAAATTTCACAAATTTCAAAAATTTCAAAAATTTCAAAAATTTTCAAAAATTTCAAAAATTTAAAAAATTTCAAAAATTTAAAAATTTTAAAAATTTCAAAAATTTCAAAAATTATAAAAAATTGAAATATTTGAAAAATTTCAAAAATTTTAAATTTAACAATTTAAAAAATTTTAAAAAGTTAAGTTTAAATTTGAAAAATTTGAAAAATTTCAAATATTACAAAAATTTTAAAAAATTTTAAAAAATTTTGAAAAATTTGAAACATTTCACAAATTTCAAAAATTTCAAAAATATCAAAAATTTAAAAATTTCAAAAATTTTAAAAATTTCAAATTAAAAAATTTGAAAAAATTTGAAAAATTTGAAAAATTTCAAATATTTCACAAATTTAAAAATTTCAAAAAAAATTTTAAAAATTTGAAAAATTTCAAAAAAATTTAAAAGTTTGAAAAAATTTCAAAAATTTTAAAAATTTTAAAAATTTGAATAATTTTGACAAAATTTTAAAAATTTGAAAAATTTGAAAAAATTACAAAAATTTCAAAATTTCAAAAATTTAAAAATATTGAATAAAAAATTTCAAAAATTACTAAAAATTTGAAAATAAAATTTAAAAAAAAAATTAAAAAAATTTCAAAAATTTCAAAAATTTAAAAATTTTTTAAAAAAATTTCAAAATTTAAAAAATTTAAAAAATTTCAAAAATTTCGAAAAATTTGAAAAAATTTGAAAAATTTCAAAAATTTCAAAATTTTGAAAAATTTGAAAAATTTGAATAATTTGAAAATATTTGAAAAATTTCAAAAATTTCAAAAAATTTCAAAAATTTTAAAAATTTTAAAAATTTTGAAAAATTTGAAAAATTTTAAAAATTTGAAAAAATTTCAAAAATTTCAAAAATTTCAAACATTAAAAAATTTCAAAATTTTTAAAAATTTCAAAAATTTCAAAAATTTCAAATATTTCAAAAAATTTCAAAAATTTTAAAAAAATTTCAAAAAATTTTAAAAATTTCAAAAATTTCAAAAATTTCAAAAATTTCAAAAAATTTCAAAAATTTCAAAAATTTGAAAAAAAATTTCAAAATTTGAAAAAATTTGAAAAATTTCAAACAAAATTTTCAAAAATTTAAATATTAAAAAAAATTATAAAATTTTAAAAATTTGAAAATTTGAAAAATTTGAAAAAATTTTAAAAATTTCAAAAATTTTCAAACATTTTAAAAATTTCAAAAATTTCAAAAAATTTAAAAATTTTAAAAATTTCAAAAATATGAAAAAATTGAAATATTTGAAAATTTATTTCAAATATTTTTATAATAACTTAACAAATTTTAAAAAGTTAGTTTATTTGAAAAATTAGAAAAATTTGAAAAGTTTGAAAAAATTTCAAAAATATGGTTAAATTGAAAATTTTGAAAAAATTTAAAAAATTTCAAAAATTTGAATGATTTGAAAAATTATAAAAATTTCAAATATAACAAAAATTTGAAAAATTTGAAACAATTTCAAAAAATTTCAAATATATGAAAAATTTGAAATATTTCGAAAAATTTCAAATATTTTATAAATTTCAAATATTTGAATAACAACTTAAAAAATGTGAAAAATTTGGTTTAATTGAAAACTCTGAACAATTTGAATAAATTTTTAAAAATTTCAAAAATTTCAAAACAAATTCAAAAATTTAATAATCTTTAAAAATTTAACAAATTTGAAAAATTTATTTCACAAATTGCAAAATTTTCAGAAATTTTAATGATTTGAAAAATTACAAAAATTTCAAATATTATTCAAAAATTTGAAAAAATTCTAAAAATTTTGAAAAATTTGAAACATTTCACAAATTTCAAAAATTTCAACAATTACGAAAATTTCAAAAATTTCAAACATATCAAAAATTTCAAACATATCAAAAATTTTAAAAATTTCAAAAAATTTCAAAAATTTCAAAAAAATTTTGAAATATTTGAAAAATTTCAAATATTTTAATAACAACTTAAAAAATTTTAAAAATTTAGTTTATTTGAAAAATTTGAAAAATTTCAAATATTACAAAAATTTTAAAAAATTTTAAAAATTTTGAAAAATTTAAAACATTTCAAAAATTTCAAAAAATTTAAAAATTCAAAAATTTAGAAAAATTTAAAATTTTCAAAATTTCAAAAATTTCAAAAATTTTAAAAAAATTTTAAAATTTGAAAAAAATGATTTGAAAAATTTGAAAAATTTCAAAAATTTCAAAAATTTCAAAAATTTCAAAAATTTAAAAAATTTCAAATATTCAAAAAATTTAAAAATTTTAAAAATTTTGAAAAATTTGAAAAATTTCAAAAATTTCAAAAATTTCAAAAATTTCAAAATTTGAAAAATTTTCAAAATTTTTAAAAAATTTCAAAAATTTCAAAAATTTCAAATATTTCAAAAATTTCAAAAATTTTAAAAATTTCAAAAATTTTAAAAATTTCAAAAATTTCAAAAATTACAAAAAATTTGAAAAAATTTCAAAAATTTATAAAAAATTTGAAAAATTTCAAAAATTTAAAAATTTCAAAAATTTCAAAAATTTCAAAATTTAAAAAATTTAAAAAAAAAAAAAATTTTAAAAATTTAAAAAATTTGAAAAATTTGAAAAATTTTAAAAATTTCAAAATTTTCAAACATTTTCAAAATTTCAAAAATTTCAAAAATTTCAAAACTTTTAAAAATTTCAAAAATTTCAAAAAATTTGAAAAAATTTGAAAAATTTGAAAAATTTCAAATATTTTAAAATAATTTAAAAAATTTTAAAAATTTGAAAAATTTTAAAATTTCAAAAATTACAAAAATTTGAAAAGTTTTGAAAAAATTTCAAAAATTTTAAAAATTTGAAAAATTTTGAAAAAATTTGAAAAATTAAATTTAAAAAAATTTGAAAAATTTGAAAAATTTCAAAAAATTTCAAATATTTGAAAAAATTTCAAAATATTTGAAAAATTTCAAATATTTTAAAAATTTCAAATATTTGAAATTTTAAAAAATTTGAAAAATTCAAAAATTTCAAAAATTCTGAAAAATTTCAAAAATTTTAAAAATTTCAAAAATTTCAAAAAAAAAAATTCAAAAATTTTAAAAATTTCAAAAATTTAAAAATTTGAAAAAATTTGAAAAAATTTCAAAAATTTCAAAATTTTCAAAAAAAATTTAAAAATTTCAAAAATTTCAAAATTTTGAAAAAAATTTTAAAAATTTTGAAAAATTTGAAACATTTCAAAATTTCAAAAATTTCAAAAATTTCAAAAATTTAAAAATTTCAAAAATTTCAAAAAAATATTCAAAAATTTCAAAAATTTAAAAAATTTTAAAAATTTCAAAAATTTCAAAAATTTCAAAAATTTTAAAATTTGAAAAATTTGAAAAATTTCAAAAATTTCAAAATTACAAAAATTTTAAAAAATTTTGAAATGAAAAATTTCAAAAAAAATTTCAAAAATTTCAAAATTTTCAAAATAAAAATTTCAAAAAATTTCAAAAATTTCAAAAATTTCAAAAATTTCAAAAATTTCAAAAAATTTCAAAAATTTCAAAAATTTCAAAAATTTCAAAAAATTTAAAAAATTTCAAAAATTTCAAAATTTAAAAATTTGAAAAAATTTCAAAAATTTTAATAACAACTTAAAAAATTTTAAAAAGTTAGTTTATTTAAAAAATTTCAAAAATTTGAAGTTTAAAAATTTCAAAAAATATTAAAAATTTTAAAGATTTGAATATTTTGACTAAATTTCAAAAATTGAAAAATTTTGAAAAAATTAAAAAGTTTCATAAATTTCAAAATTTTCAAAAATTTGTATGAAAAAAATTTCACATATTACAAAAATTTGAAAAAAATTTAAAAAAAAATTGAAAAATTTGTAACATTTCAAAAATTTAAAACATTTCAAATATTTCAAAAAATTTAAAAATTTCAAAAATTTGAAAAATTTTGAAAATTTCAAAATTTCAAAAATTTGAAAAATTTCAAAAATTTCAAAATTTAAAAAAATTTGAAAAATTTGAAAAATTTGAAAAATTTTAAAAATTACAAAAATTTCATAAACTACAAAAATTTAAAAATTTTTAAAAATTTCAAAAATTTTAAAAATTTCAAAAATTTCAAAAATATGAAAAAATTTGAAATATTTGAAAAATTTCAAATATTTTAATAATAACTTAACAAATTTTAAAAAGTTAGTTTATTTAAAAAATTAGAAAAATTTGAAAAGTTTGAAAAAATTTCAAAAAAATGGTTAAAAATTTGAAAATTTTGAAAAAAATTTAAAAAATTTCAAAAATTTCGAATGATTTGAAAAAATTATAAAAATTTCAAATATATTAAAAAATTTGAAAAATTTGAAACAATTTCAAAAAATTTCAAATTAAAATTTCAAAAATTTGAAAAATTTGAAATATTTGAAAAATTTCAAATATTTTATAAATTTCAAATATTTGAATAACAACTTAAAAAATGTGAAAAATTTGGTTTAATTGAAAACTCTGAACAATTTGAATAAATTTTAAAAATTTCAAAAATTTCAAAACAAATTCAAAAATTTAATAAATCTTTAAAAATTTAACAAATTTGAAAAAATTTCACAAATTGCAAAATTTTCAGAAATTTTAATGATTTGAAAAATTATTTCAAAAATTTCAAATATTACAAAAATTTGAAAAAATTCAAAAAATTTTGAAAAATTTGAAACATTTCACAAATTTCAAAAATTTCAACAATTTCAAAAATTTCAAAATTAAAAATTTCAAACATATCAAAAATTTCAAAAATTTCAAAAATTTTAAAAATTTCAAAAATTTCAAAAATTTGAAAAAATTTGAAATATTTGAAAAATTTCAAATATTTTAATAACAACTTAAAAAATTTTAAAAAGTTAGTTTATTTGAAAAATTTGAAAAATTTCAAATATTTCAAAATAAAAAATTTTAAAAAATTTTAAAAATTTTAAAAAATTTGAAAAATTTGAAAATTTTTCAAAAAATTTCAAAAATTTCAAAAATTTGAAAATTTTCAAAAATTTCAAAATTTAAAATTCAAAAATTTAAAAATTTCAAAAAAATTTTAAAAATTTCAAAAATTTGAAAAATTTCAAAAAAAATTTCAAAAATTTCAAAATTTCAAAAATTTCAAAATTAAAAAATTTAAAAATTTAAAAATTTGAAAAATTTGAAAAATTTCAAAAAAATTTCAAAAATTTCAAAAATTTTTAAAAAATTTTAAAAATTTGAAAAATTTCAAAAATTTCAAAAATTTCAAAAAATTTCAAAAATTTAAAAAATTTCAAAAATTTCAAAAATTTCAAAAATTTGAAAAAAAAAAAAAATTTCAAAAATTTTAAAAATTTGAAAAAATTTTAAAAATTTCAAAAATTTAAAAAAATTTGAAAAATTTCAAAAAATTTAAAAAAAATAAAAAAAAATTTTAAAATTTTAAAAATTTGAAAAAATTTCAAAAATTTGAAAAAATTTCAAAAATTTCAAAAATTTCAAAAAATTTCAAAAATTTCAAAAATTTCAAAATTTTAAAAATTTCAAAAATTTAAAAAATTTCAAAATTTCAAAAATTTGAAAAATTTGAAATATTTGAAAAATTTCAAATATTTATAATAAAAACTTAAAAAATTTTAAAAAGTTAGTTTATTTGAAAAATTCAAAAAAATTTGAAAAAAGTTTGAAAAAATTTAAAAAAATTTCAAAAATTTAAAAATTTGAAAAATTTGAAAAAATTTCAAAAAATTTCAAAAATTTAAAAAATTTGAAAATAAAAATTTCAAAAATTAAAAAAATTTGAAAAAATTTGAAACAATTTCAAAAAATTTCAAAAATTCAAAAAATTTGAAAAATTTGAAAAATTTCAAATATTTTAAAAATTTCAAATATTTGAAAAAAAAATTTAAAAATTTATTTAAAAATTTCAAAAAAAAATTCAAAAATTTGAAAAATTTGAATAAATTTTAAAAATTTCAAAAATTTCAAAAATTTCAAAAATTCAAAAAATTTAAAAATCTTCAAAAATTTTAAAAATTTAAAAAATTTCAAAAATTTCATAAAAATTGCAAAAATTTTCAAAAATTTTAAAAATTTGAAAAAATTACAAAAATTTCAAATATTACAAAAATTTGAAAAAATTTTAAAAATTTTGAAAAATTTGAAACATTTCAAAAATTTCAAAAATTTCAAAAATTTCAAAAATTTCAAAAATTATAAAATTTCAAAAATTTCAAAAATTTCAAAATTTCAAAAAATTTCAAAAATTTCAAAAATTTCAAAAATTTCAAAAATTTCAAAAATTTCAAAATTTCAAAAATTTCAAAAATTTGAAAAATTTGAAAATTTTAAAAAATTTCAAAAATTTTAATAACAACTTAAAAAATTTTAAAAAGTTAGTTTATTTGAAAAATTTGAAAAATTTCAAATATTACAAAAATTTAAAAAAATTTTAAAAAATTTCAAAAATTTGAAAATTTAAAAATTTCAAAAATTTCAAAAATTTCAAAAATTTCAAAAATTTCAAAAATTTCAAAAATTTCAAAAATTTTAAAAATTTCAAAAATTTAAAAAATTTCAAAAATTTTCAAAAAATTTCAAAATAAAAATTTGAAATATTTGAAAAATTTCAAATATTTTAATAACAACTTAAAAAATTTTAAAAAGTTAGTTTATTTGAAAAATTAGAAAAATTTGAAGTTTGAAAAAATTTCAAAAATATTAAAAATTTTAAAGATTTGAATATTTTGACTAAATTTTAAAAATTGAAAAATTTTGAAAAAATTAAAAAGTTTCATAAATTTCAAAATTTTCAAAAATTTGTAAAAAAAAAATTTCACATATTACAAAAATTTGAAAAAATTTAAAAAAAAATTGAAAAATTTGTAACATTTCAAAAATTTAAAACATTTCAAATATTTCATCAAAAATTTAAGAATTTCTAAAATTTGGTTAAATTGAAAATTTTGAAAAAATTTCAAAAATTTCAAAATTTTAAATGATTTGAAAAATTTGAATGATTTGAAAAATTTGAAAAATTACAAAAATTTCATATACTACAAAAATTTGTAAAAATTTTAAAAATTTCAAAATTTAAAAAATTTCAAAAATTTCAAAAATTTCAAAAATTTCAAAAAAAATATGAAAAATTTGAAATATTTGAAAAATTTCAAATATTTTAATAATAACTTAACAAATTTTAAAAAAGTTAGTTTATTTGAAAAATTAGAAAAATTTGAAAAGTTTGAAAAAATTTCAAAAATATGGTTAAATTGAAAATTTTGAAAAAATTTAAAAAATTTCAAAAATTTGAATGATTTGAAAAATTATAAAAATTTCAAATATAACAAAAATTTGAAAAATTTGAAACAATTTCAAAAAATTTCAAAATATAATGAAAATTTGAAAAATTTGAAAAATTTCAAATATTTGAAAAATTTCAAATATTTTATAAATTTCAAATATTTGAATAACAACTTAAAAAATGTGAAAAATTTGGTTTAATTGAAAACTCTGTTAACAATTTGAAAATTTAAAAATTTAAAAATTTCAAAAATTTCAAAACAAAAATTCAAAAAATTTAATAATTTTTAAAAATTTAACAAATTTGAAAAAAAATTTCACAAATTAAATTTGCAAAATTTTCAGAAATTTTAATGATTTGAAAAAATTACAAAAATTTCAAATATTACAAAAATTTGAAAAATAAAAATTTCAAAAAAATTTGAAAAATTTTTGAAACATTTCACAAATTTCAAAAATTTCAACAATTACAAAAATTTCAAAAATTTCAAAACATATTCAAAAATTTCAAAAATATCAAAAATTTTAAAAAATTTCAAAAATTTCAAAAATATGAAAAAATTGAAAAATTTGAAAAATTTCAAATATTTTAATAACAACTTAAAAATTTTTAAAAAGTTAGTTTATTTGAAAAATTTAAAAAATTTCAAAAATTACAAAAATTTCAAAAAATTTTAAAAATTTAAAAAATTTCAAAAACATTTCAAAAATTTCAAAAATTTCAAAAATTTCAAAATTATCAAAACTTTTAAAAATTTCAAAAATTTAATTTAAAAATTTCAAAAATATGAAAAAATTGAAATATTTGAAAAATTTCAAATATTTTAATAACAACTTAAAAAATTTTAAAAAGTTAGTTTATTTGAAAAATTAGAAAAATTTGAAGTTTGAAAAAATTTCAAAAATATTAAAAATTTTAAAGATTTGAATATTTTGACTAAATTTTAAAAATTGAAAAATTTTGAAAAAATTAAAAAGTTTCATAAATTTCAAAATTTTCAAAAATTTGTATGAAAAAAATTTCACATATTACAAAAATTTGAAAAAATTTAAAAAAAAATTGAAAAATTTGTAACATTTCAAAAATTTAAAACATTTCAAATATTTCAAAAAATTTAAGAATTTCAAAAATTTGGTTAAATTGAAAATTTTGAAAAAATTTCAAAAATTTCAAAATTTTGAATGATTTGAAAAATTTGAATGATTTGAAAAATTTGAAAAATTAAAAAAATTTCAAATATTACAAAAATTTCAAAATTTTACAAAAAAATTTTAAAAAAATTTTTTTAAAAATTTTGAAAAATTTGAAACATTTCACAAATTTCAAAAATTTCAAACATATCAAAAATTTCAAACATTTCAAAAAAATTTTCAAAATTTTTTAAAAATTTCAAAAATTTCAAAAATTTCAAAAAATTTCAAAATTTCAAAAATTTTAAAAATTTCAAAAATTTTAAAAATTTCAAAAATTTCAAATATTACAAAAATTTGAAAAAATTATTAAAAATCTTGAAAAAATTTGAAACATTTCACAAATTTGAAACATTTCAAAAATTTCAAAAATTTCAATTTAAATAATAAAAAAAAAAAATTATATCATTTAAAAAATTTGGTTTAATTGAAAAATTTGAATAAATTTTAAAAATTTCAAAATTTTCAAACATTTTAAAAATTTCAAAAATTTCAAAATTTCAAAAAATTTCAAAAATTTCAAAAATTTCAAAAATTGAAAAATTTGAAAATATTTGAAAAATTTCAAAAATTTTAATAATAACTTAACAAATTTTAAAAAGTTAGTTTATTTGAAAAATTAGAAAAATTTGAAAAATTTGAAAAAATTTCAAAAATATGGTTCAAAAATTTGAAAATTTTGAAAAATTTCAAAAAAAAATTTCAAAAAATTTGAAAAATTTCAAAAAAATTTCAAAAATTTCAAAATTTAAAAATTTTAAAAATTTCAAAAATTCGAAAAAATTTGAAACAATTTCAAAAAATTTCAAAAAATTTGAAAAATTTGAAATATTTGAAAAATTTCAAATATTTTATAAATTTCAAATATTTGAATAACATACTAAAAAAATGTGAAAAATTTGGTTTAATTGAAAACTCTGAACAATTTGAATAAATTTTAAAAATTAAAAATTTCAAAAATTTCAAAAATTTCAAAACAAATTCAAAAATTTAATAATCTTTAAAAATTTAACAAATTTGAAAAAATTTAACAAATTGCAAAATTTTCAGAAATTTTAATGATTTGAAAAAATTACAAAAATTTCAAATATTACAAAAATTTGAAAAAAATTCTAAAAATTTTGAAAAATTTGAAACATTTCACAAATTTCAAAAAATTTCAAAAATTTCGAAAATTTCAAAAATTTCAAACATTTCAAAAATTTCAAACATATCAAAAATTTCAAAAATTTCAAAAATTTCAAAAATTTCAAAAAATGAAAAAATTTGAAATATTTGAAAAATTTCAAATATTTTAATAACAACTTAAAAAAATTTTAAAAAGTTAGTTTATTTGAAAAATTTGAAAAATTTCAAAAATTACAAAAATTTCAAAAAAATTTTAAAAAATTTTGAAAAATTTTAAAACATTTCAAATATTTCAAAAAAATTTAAGAATTTCTAAAATTTGGTTAAATTAGAAAATTTAAAAAAAAATTTCAAAAATTTCAAAAATTTGAATAATTTGAAAAATTTGAAAGATTTGAAAAATTTTAAAAAATTACAAAAATTTCAATATATTACAAAAATTTCATATATTACAAAAATTTCATATATTACAAAAATTTGTAAAAATTTTAAAAATTTTGAAAAAATTTGAAACATTTCACAAATTTCAAAAATTTCAAACATTTCAAAAAATTTCAAACATATCAAAATTTTCAAAATTTTTAAAAATTTCTAAAATTTCAAAAATTTCAAATATTTCAAAAATTTCAAAAATTTCAAAAATTTTAAAAATTTCAAAAATTAAATTTAAAAATTTTCAAAAATTTCAAATATTACAAAAATTTGAAAAAAATTGAAAAAATTTTGAAAAAATTTGAAACATTTCACAAATTTGAAACATTTCAAAAATTTCAAAAAATTTCAAAATTTAAAAATAATAAAAAAAAAAAAATTATGTCATTTTAAAAATTTGGTTTAATTGAAATTTAAAAAATTTGAATAAATTTTAAAAATTTCAAAAATTTTCAAACATTTTAAAAATTTCAAAAATATCAAAACTTTTAAAAATTTCAAAAATTTCAAAAATAAAAAAAAAATTGAAATATTTGAAAAATTTCAAATATTTTAATAATAACTTAACAAATTTTAAAAAGTTAGATTTATTTGAAAAATTAGAAAAATTTGAAAAGTTTGAAAAAATTTCAAAAAATATGGTTAAATTGAAAATTTTGAAAAATTTAAAAAAATTTGAAAGATTTGAAAAATTATAAAAATTTCAAAAATTTAAAAAAAAATTTGAAAAATTTGAAACAATTTCAAAAAATTTCAAAAATATGAAAAATTTGAAATATTTCAAAAATTTCAAATATTTTAAAAATTTCAAAAAATTTAAAAATAACAAAATTTTAAAAAATTTCAAAAATTTTGAAATTTGAAAAATTTGAAAAATTTGAAAATTTTAAAAATAAATTTAAAAATTTCAAAAATTAAAAATTTCAAAAATTTCAAAAAAAATTTTCAAAATTTTAAAAATTTAAAAAATTTAAAAATTTCAAAATTTCATTAAAAATTTGAAAAAAATTTCAAAAATTTCAAAAATTTTCAAAAATTTTCAAAAATTTTAAAATTTCAAAAATTTCAAAAATTTCAAAAATTTCAAAAATTTCAAAATTTTAAAAAAATTTCAAAAATTTCAAAAATTTAAAAATTTTGAAAAATTTGAAAAATTTCAAAAATTTCAAAAATTTCAAAAATTTCAAAAATTTCAAAAATTTCAAAAAAAATTTCAAAAATTTCAAAAATTTCAAAATTTCAAAAAATTTTCAAAAATTTAAAAATTTCAAAAATTTCAAAAATTTGAAAAAATTTGAAAAATTTCAAAATTTTAAAAATTTCAAAAATTTCAAAAATTTCAAAAATTTCAAAAAAATTTCAAAAATTTTAAAAATTTAAAATTTATTTGAAAAATTTTGAAAAATTTCAAAAAATATTACAAAAATTTTAAAAATTTTAAAAATTTTAAAAATTTCAAAAAAAAATTTCAAAAATTTCAAAAATTTCAAAAATTTCAAAAATTTCAAAAATTTCAAAAATTTCAAAAATTTCAAAAATTTCAAAAATTTAAAAATTTCAAAAATTTTAAAAATTTCAAAAATTTCAAAAAAAAAATTTCAAAAATTTCAAAAATTTCAAAAATTTCAAAAATTTGAAAAATTTGAAATATTTGAAAAAATTCAAATATTTTAATAACAACTTAAAAAATTTTAAAAAGTTAGTTTATTTGAAAAATTAGAAAAATTTGAAGTTTGAAAAAATTTCAAAAATTTAAAATTTAAAAATTTTAAAGATTTGAATATTTTGACTAAATTTTAAAAAATTTGAAAAATTTTGAAAAAATTAAAAAGTTTCATAAATTTCAAAATTTTCAAAAATTTAAAAATTTGAAAAAAATTTCAAAAATTTCAAAAATTTAAAAATTTAAAAAAATTTTAAAAATTTAAAAATTTGAAAAATTTGTAACATTTCAAAAATTTAAAACATTTCAAATATTTCAAAAAATTTAAAAATTTCTAAAAATTTGGTTAAATTGAAAATTTTGAAAAAATTTCAAAAATTTCAAAATTTTAAATGATTTGAAAAATTTGAATGATTTGAAAAATTTGTTGAAAAATTACAAAAATTTCATATACTACAAAAATTTGTAAAAATTTTAAAAATTTAAAATTTTAAAAATTTCAAAAATTTTAAAAATTTCAAAAATTTCAAAAATATGAAAAAATTGAAATATTTGAAAAATTTCAAATATTTTAATAATAACTTAACAAATTTTAAAAAGTTAGTTTATTTGAAAAATTTGAAAAATTTGAAAAATTTCAAAAAAAATTTGAAAAATTTCAAAAATTTGGAAAAATTTGAAAAATTTTGAAAATTAAAAAATTTCAAAAATTTGAAAAAATTTCAAAATTATAAAAATTTCAAAAATTAACAAAAAATTTGAAAAATTTGAAACAATTTAAAATTCAAAAATTTTCAAAAATATTGAAAAAATTTGAAAAATTTGAAAAATTTCAAATATTTTAAAAATTTCAAATATTTGAATAACAATTTAAAAAATGTGAAAAATTTGGTTTAATTGAAAACTTTGAACAATTTGAATAAATTTTAAAAATTTCAAAAAATTTCAAAACAAATTTCAAAAATTTAAAAATTTTTAAAAATTTAACAAATTTGAAAAAATTTCAAAAATTGCAAAATTTTCAAAAATTTTAATGATTTGAAAAATTTTAACAAAAATTTCAAATATTACAAAAATTTGAAAAAATTCAAAAAAATTTTGAAAAATTTGAAAACATTTCAAAAATTTCAAAAAATTTCAAAAATTTCAAAAATTTCAAAAATTTCAAAAATTTCAAAAATTTCAAAAATTTAAAAAAATCAAAAATTTCAAAAAATTTCAAAAATTTCAAAAATATTGAAAAAATTGAAATATTTGAAAAATTTCAAATATTTTAATAACAACTTAAAAAATTTTAAAAAGTTAGTTTATTTGAAAAATTTGAAAAATTTCAAAAATTTCAAAAATTTCAAAAAATTTTTAAAAATTTAAAAAATTTGAAAAATTTCAAAAATTTCAAAAAAAATTTCAAAAATTTCAAAAATTTCAAAATTTCAAAAATTTCAAAAATTTCAAAAAATTTCAAAAATTTCAAAAATTTTAAAAAATTTCAAAAATTAAAAAATTTGAAAAAATTGAAAAAATTTGAAAATTTAAAAAATTTCAAAAATTTTAATAAATTTCAAAAAAAAAATTTTTAAAAGTTAGTTTATTTGAAAAATTTGAAAAAAAAAATTTAAAAAATTTCAAAAAAAAAATTTAAAAATTTTGAAAATTTGAAAAAAATTTCAAAAAATTTCAAAATTTCAAAAATTTTAAAAAAATTTTAAAAATTTCAAAAATTTCAAAAATTCAAAAATTTCAAAATTAAAAAATTTCAAAAATTTCAAAAATTTCAAAAATTTTAAAAAAATTTCAAAAATTTGAAAAATTTCAAAAATTTGAAAAATTTCAAAAATTTCAAATAACAACTAAAAAATTTTAAAAAGTTAGTTTATTTGAAAAAATTTGAAAAAATTTCAAAAATTTAAAAATTTTCAAAAATTTTAAAAATTTTAAAAATTTCAAAAAATTTGAAAAATTTCAAAAATTTCAAAAATTTCAAAAATTTCAAAAATTTCAAAAATTTCAAAAATTTTAAAAATTTCAAAAATTTTAAAAATTTCAAAAATTTAAAAAAATTGAAAAATTTGAAAAATTTCAAAAATTTTAATAATTTAAAAAATTTTCAAAAAAAGTTAGTTTATTTGAAAAATTTGAAAAATTTCAAAAATTTAAAAAAAAATTTCAAAAATTTGAAAAATTTGAAAAAATTGAAAAATTTGAAAAAATTTAAAAAATTTGAAAAATTTGAAAAAATTTTAAAAATTTCAAAAATTTCAAAAATAAAAATTTGAAAAATTTGAAAAATTTCAAAAAATTTCAAAAAAAAATTTCAAAATTTGAAAAAATTTTCAAAAATTTGAAAAATTTCAAAAATTTTATAAATTTCAAAAATTTCAAAAATAAAAATTTAAAAAATTTGAAAAATTTGGTTTAATTGAAAATTTGAAAAATTTGAAAAATTTCAAAAATTTCAAAAAATTTGAAAAAATTTCAAAAATTTCAAAAAAATTTCAAAAAATTTAAAAATTCAAAAAAAATTTAAAAATTTTAAAAATTTAAAAAAAAATTTGAAAAATTTCAAAAATTTCAAAATTTTCAAAAATTTTAAAAATTTCAAAATAAAAATTTCAAAAATTTCAAAAATTTACAAAAATTTGAAAAAATTTTAAAAATTTGAAAAATTTGAAAAATTTCAAAAATTTCAAAATTTCAAAAATTTCAAAAATTTCAAAAAAAATTTCAAAAATTTCAAAATTTCAAAAATTTCAAAAATTTCAAAAATTTCAAAAATTTCAAAAATTTCAAAAATTTCAAAAATTTTTAAAAATTTCAAAAATTTGAAAAAATTTGAAAAAATTTGAAATATTTGAAAAATTTCAAATATTTTAATAACAACTTAAAAAATTTTAAAAATTTAGTTTATTTGAAAAATTTGAAAAATTTCAAAATATTTACAAAAATTTCAAAAATTTAAAAAAATTTTAAAAAATTTAAAAAAATTTTCAAAATTTGAAAATTTAAAAAATTTCATAAAAATTTCAAAAATTTCAAAAAAATTCAAAAATTTCAAAAATTTCAAAAATTTTAAAAAATTTCAAAAATTTCAAAAATTTCAAAAATTTCAAAAAAATTTCAAAAAATTTCAAAAATTTCAAAATAATTTCAAAAAAAAAAATTTGAAAAATTTCAAATATTTTAATAACAACTTAAAAAATTTTAAAAAGTTAGTTTATTTGAAAAATTTGAAAAATTTGAAGTTTGAAAAAATTTAAAAAAATATTAAAAATTTTAAAGATTTGAAAATTTTGACAAAATTTTAAAAATTGAAAAATTTTCAAAAAAAATTTAAAAAGTTTCAAAAATTTCAAAATTTTCAAAAATTTGTAAAAAAAAAATTTCACATATTACAAAAATTTGAAAAAAAATTAAAAAAATTGAAAAATTAAAAAAATTTCAAAAATTTAAAAATTTCAAACATTTCAAAAATTTCAAAAATTTAAAAATTTCAAAAATTTGGTTAAATTTGAAAATTTGAAAAAAATTTCAAAAAAAAATTTCAAAAATTTTAAATGATTTGAAAAATTTGAAAAATTTGAAAAATTTGAAAAAATTACAAAAATTTCAAATACTATTCAAAAATTTGTAAAAATTTCAAAAATTTCAAAAAAAATTTTAAAAATTTCAAAAATTTCAAAAATTTGAAAAAATTGAAATATTTGAAAAATTTCAAATATTTTAATAATAACTTAACAAATTTTAAAAAGTTAGTTTATTTGAAAAATTAGAAAAATTTGAAAAGATTTTAAAAAAATTTCAAAAATATGGTTAAAAATTTGAAAATTTTGAAAAAATTTAAAAAATTTAAAAAATTTGAAAAATTTGAAAAATTTGAAAAATTATAAAAATTTCAAAAAATAAAAAAATTTGAAAAATTTGAAACAATTTCAAAAAATTTCAAATATAAATTTCAAAAAATTTGAAATATTTAAAAATTTCAAATATTTTATAAATTTCAAATATTTGAATAACAACTTAAAAAATTTGAAAATTTATTTATTTAATTGAAAACTCTGAACAATTTGAATAAATTTTAAAAATTTCAAAAATTTCAAAACAAATTCAAAAATTTAAAAATCTTTAAAAATTTAACAAATTTGAAAAAATTTCACAAATTGCAAAATTTTCAGAAATTTTAATGATTTGAAAAAATTACAAAAATTTCAAATATTACAAAAATTTGAAAAAATTTCAAAAAATTTTGAAAAATTTGAAACATTTCACAAATTTCAAAAATTTCAAAAATTACGAAAATTTCAAAAATTTCAAAATTTCAAAAATTTCAAAAATTTCAAAAATTTCAAAAAATTTCAAAAATTTCAAAAAATTTCAAAAATTTCAAAAATAAAAAAAATTGAAAATTTTGAAAAATTTCAAATATTTTAATAACATCTTAAAAATTTTTAAAAGTTAGTTTATTTGAAAAATTTGAAAAATTTCAAAAATTACAAAAATTTTAAAAAAAAATTTTCAAAAATTTAAAAATTTCAAAAATTTCAAAAAATTTCAAAAATTTCAAAAATTTCAAAAATATCAAAACTTTTAAAAATTTCAAAAATTTTAAAAAATTTCAAAAATTTGAAAAAAATTGAAATATTTGAAAATTAAAAAATTTCAAATATTTTAATAACAACTTAAAAAATTTTAAAAAGTTAGTTTATTTGAAAAATTAGAAAAATTTGAAGTTTGAAAAAATTTCAAAAATATTAAAAATTTTAAAGATTTGAATATTTTGACTAAATTTTAAAAATTGAAAAATTTTGAAAAAATTAAAAAGTTTCATAAATTTCAAAATTTTCAAAAATTTGTATGAAAAAAATTTCACATATTACAAAAATTTGAAAAAATTTAAAAAAATTTGAAAAATTTGTAACATTTCAAAAATTTAAAACATTTCAAATATTTCAAAAAATTTAAGAATTTCTAAAATTTGGTTAAATTGAAAATTTTGAAAAATTTCAAAAATTTCAAAATTTTGAATGATTTGAAAAATTTGAATGATTTGAAAAAATTTTAAAAATTACAAAAATTTCAAATATTACAAAAATTTCAAAAATTTAAAAATTTACAAAAATTTGTAAAAATTTTCAAAAATTTATAAAAAATTTGAAAAATTTCAAAAATTTCAAAAATTTAAAAAAAAAAAAAAAATTTCAAAAATTTCAAAAATTTTCAAAATTTTAAAAATTTCAAAAATTTCAAAAATTTCAAAAATTTCAAAAATTTCAAAAATTTCAAAAATTTCAAAAATTTCAAAATTTTTAAAAAATTTCAAAAATATTTACAAAAATTTGAAAAATTTGAAAATTTGAAAAAAAAAAAATTTGAAACATTTCACAAATTTGAAACATTTCAAAAATTTCAAAAATTTCAAAATTTAAATTTAAATAATAAAAAAAAAAAAATTATATCATTTTAAAAATTTGGTTTAATTGAAAAATTTGAATAAATTTTAAAAATTTCAAAATTTTCAAACATTTTAAAAATTTCAAAAATATCAAAACTTTTAAAAATTTCAAAAATTTCAAAAATTTAAAAAAAAATTGAAATATTTGAAAAATTTCAAATATTTTAATAATAACTTAACAAATTTTAAAAAGTTAGTTTATTTGAAAAATTAGAAAAATTTGAAAAGTTTGAAAAAAATTGTTGAATTGAAAATTTTAAAAAATTTCAAAAATTTGAATGATTTGAAAAATTATAAAAATTTCAAATATAACAAAAATTTGAAAAATTTGAAACAATTTCAAAAAATTTCAAATATATGAAAAATTTGAAATATTTGAAAAATTTCAAATATTTTATAAATTTCAAATATTTGAATAACAACTTAAAAAAAATGTAAAAAATTTGGTTTAATTGAAAACTCTGAACAATTTGAATAAATTTTAAAAATTTCAAAAATTTCAAAACAAATTCAAAAATTTAATAATCTTTAAAAATTTAACAAATTTGAAAAAATTTCACAAATTGCAAAATTTTCAGAAATTTTAATGATTTGAAAAATTACAAAAATTTCAAATATTACAAAAATTTGAAAAAATTCTAAAAATTTTGAAAAATTTGAAACATTTCACAAATTTCAAAAATTTCAAAAATTTCAACAATTACGAAAATTTCAAAAATTTCAAACATATCAAAAATTTCAAACATATCAAAAATTTTAAAAATTTCAAAAATTTCAAAAAAATAAAAAAAAATTGAAATATTTGAAAAATTTCAAATATTTTAATAACAACTTAAAAAAATTTTAAAAAGTTAGTTTATTTGAAAAATTTGAAAAATTTCAAATATTACAAAAAATTTTAAAAAATTTTAAAAATTTTGAAAAATTTAAAACATTTCAAATATTTCAAAAAATTTCAAAGAATTTCTAAAATTTGGTTAAAATTGAAAATTTTGAAAAAATTTCAAAAATTTCAAAATTTTGAATGATTTGAAAAATTTGAATGATTTAAAAAAATTTGAAAAATTACAAAAATTTCATATATTACAAAAATTTCATATATTACAAAAAATTTCATATATTACAAAAATTTGTAAAAATTTTAAAAAATTTTGAAAAATTTGAAACATTTCACAAATTTCAAAAATTTCAAACATATCAAAAATTTCAAACATATCAAAATTTTCAAAATTTTTATAAAAATTTCAAAAATTTCAAAATATTTCAAAAATTTCAAAAATTTCAAAAATTTTAAAAATTTCAAAAATTTTAAAAATTTCAAAAATTTCAAAAATTTCAAAAATTTCAAAAATTCAAAAATTTAAAAATTTGAAAAATTTTGAAAAAATTTCAAAATTTAAAAATTTCAAAAAAAATATTTATAAAAAAAAAAAAAAAAATTTTAAAAATTTGGTTTAATTGAAAAATTTGAAAAAATTTTAAAAATTTTAAAAAATTTTAAAAATTTCAAAAATATTCAAAAACTTTTAAAAATTTCAAAAATTTCAAAAATTTGAAAAATTTGAAAAATTTCAAATTATTTCAAAATTTTAAAATTTATTTGAAAAAATTTCAAAAATTTGAAAATTTGAAAAAATTTCAAAAATTTTGAAAAAATTTCAAAAATTTTAAAAATTTCAAAAATTTTCAAAATTTTAAAAATTTCAAAAATATCAAAAATTTTAAAAATTTCAAAAATTTCAAAAATTTCAAATAATAAAAATTTCAAATATTTGAAAAATTTCAAATATTTTAATAACAACTTAAAAAATTTTAAAAAGTTAGTTTATTTGAAAAATTAGAAAAATTTGAAAAGTTTATAATAAAAATTTCAAAAAAATTTTAAAAATTTTAAAATTTGAAAAATTTTGAAAAAATTTCAAAAATTTAATGATTTGAAAAATTTCAAAAATATTAAAAATTTAAAAAATTTCAAAAATTTCAAAAATTTCAAAATTAAAAATTTCAAAATATGAAAAAATTTCAAATATTACAAAAATTTCAAAAAAAAATTTGAAAAAAATTTCAAATATTTTAAAAATTAAAAAATTTTAAAAATTTTAAAATTTGAAAATTTTGAAAAATTTGAAAAAATTTTAAAAATTTTAAAAAAATTTCAAAATTTCAAAAATTTAAAAATTTCAAAAAATTTTAAAAATTTCAAAATTTCAAAATAAAAATTTCAAAAAATTTGAAAATTTTTAAAATTTAAAATTTAAAAATTTGAAAAATTTGAAAAATTACAAAAATTTCAAATATTACAAAAATTTGAAAAAATTTTAAAAATTTTGAAAAATTTAAAACATTTCACAAATTTCAAAAATTTCAATAAAAATTTAAAATTTATTTCAAAAATTTCAAAAAATTTCAAAATTTCAAACATATCAAAAATTTCAAACATATCAAAATTTTCAAAATTTTTAAAAATTTCAAAAATTTCAAATATTTCAAAATTTCAAAAATTTTAAAAATTTCAAAAATATCAAAAATTTCAATTTAAATAATAATAAAAAAAAAATTATATCATTTTAAAAATTTGGTTTAATTGAAAAATTTGAATAAATTTTAAAAATTTCAAAATTTTCAAACATTTTAAAAATTTCAAAAATATCAAAAATTTCAAAAATATGAAAAAATTGAAATATTTGAAAAATTTCAAATATTTTAATAATAACTTAAAAAATTTTAAAAAGTTAGTTTATTTGAAAAATTAGAAAAATTTGAAAAGTATGTAACAGGCAGAAATAGGCGTGGGAGACCATACAAAGTATATATATTCTTGCTCAGGATCACTAGCCGAGTCGATTGAGCCATGTCCGTCTGTCCGGATGTCCGTCTGACCAGATGAACACACAGATCTCAGCTATTATAAAAGCTAGAGACACCAAATTTGGCATGAAGGTTTCTGTGTACCAGGCAAAGATCAAGTTTATTTCAAATGTAAGGTGCTACGCCCACCGCCCCCGCAAATCAATAATTTATTTTTGAACTTAATTTATAAGCGCTGTGTAAAAGATACAACTTTCTGACTTGAACAATTACTGAGCTGAATAAAATATCTACGTATTCTCTAAATTGCAATCCGATCGGACAATAAACACAGAAGATATTCAAGAAAGTATGAGCATAAAACCGATTGCTCGTGTCAGCTAACAAGGGTGGCAGGCGAGCGCGAAGCGCGAGCGCCATCTGTTGGGAATAATTTTACAGTATGTACATATGTAGATGTGTATGAATTTAACAAATTAAACTACACCGGAATATATGTCGATGGGTATCCCACTGTCGCGTGCCACGCGACTGTTGCTTTTCTTACTGGTTTTTAATTTAATTTTTTTTGGGATAATCATGAATTAACCGATTAAACATTTACAACGGATTAGGGAAAATCAAGAAAATCCCAATTCAAAATCAGAAGTGAGTAATTAAATCAGATATAGATAATGATTAGTTAGCAAAAAACGCTTATGTAGGGAAAAGTTCAATCTACAAAAAGAAACACTTCTATTTGGGACAGAGAAGTGTAACCGGCTAATGTTCCCTTTGTCTATGTCCCCTTTGAAAAAGTTAATGATAAGAAGCACACCAAGCCTGGTTCTTTGATTTGCTAAGGTAAATTAAGCAATAAAAGTCTACTAGAATAGGAAGGAAGTCTTAAATTCTCATTCCAGTTAAGTATCGTAAAAAACAAAAATTAGAAAGTTATTTTACACAAATTCAATGCGGTACTTGTGGATTGAATAATGAGGACACCAAAGGCATAATCCATACCATGAAGTGGTTCTTGACCATTTCAAGCAAATCCATAGTTTGAATGGCTATAGAACTGAAAGACTAGTTTGCGTTGCCTCAGATAGACGGGCAGGCAGACATGGCGAGTTTGAGTGTAAGAAAGTTAATAGTGATACAGAATATAATTTATACAATTACAGACTATATTGTAACATATTGTGTTTAAGAAACTTAACTTCAGCGAATGCAAATAAAAGTCTTCTACCATTTATAAATCATAATTTATTAAATGTAAAAAAATAAAACCGTTCAATATTTAAGCAAAATACATACAAGCTTAATAGATATTATGATATTAGATTAGATTATCAAATATTTATAAATAAACTAGTTGTTCCGATGACTTGTCTTAAGTAGGGCGCTTTACGTATGACCAAATAATTGAACGTTCAAGATTTAAAGTTAATTCGACTTTAAATGATTTACGGATTTGAAAGGAACATGGCCAAGACCTAAACTAAACTTGATCTACGTGCAATGACACATTCATTGACATCAAATTTAAAAGTCGTTGTTTTTTCTGTTTTAAAGATCTAAATTTTTATAAACCCGTACAGACAGAGAGACGGACTCGACTGTTCCCTTGAAGTGCATTCCTTTATAAATAAAATAGTTGTTCCGATAATTTATCTGAAGTAGTACGTTGAACGCTTTGTCCAATCAGGTAAGCCATCTTATGAGCATACTGTAAATAAAAAAATATTTTTTTCTGTTAACAAATTTAATTTTTCTTATACATATTCATGTGTTCATCTTTATGTATACACATTATGGCCAAATAACATTACACACATGTAATACATACATGGCAAAGAACGTGAAAGAATATATTTTTCGATGCATGTTAAAAGAAAACTACACAAGAGCAGCTAACTTATAATATGTCTCCTAGAAAATTCACACAAAACATAAGATTAAACAATAAGGTAGCGAATTTTTGTTATTAATATAGTCACTTTTAGTGAGAAGTAACTGAAAAGATGAAACTATAAAGTTTAAGAACCTTTGTTGCATAAAAATTCAGTATATCGCCTTAGCATGAGACCACTAAACTTTTTTGTATACTTGTGGGAGGATCGAGCTCCGGAAAGCATGTATAAACTCCCAGTGCTCAAAAACATTGTTGTTATGCTGTTAATAACTGTCTTTTCAATATATGCTCAAAATTTGCGATCAAACTTTTTGGTACATTTTGAAAATACGGAACGCCCCTTTGGTATTTAAATGCAAATCCAGTTGGTGGCGAATATTATTGGAAAGGAATTCTTCAAAATATGGTATACCAAATTATGTATATAAAATATTTACAACCGTTGGTTTTTCCCAAAAAACTTTAAGTTTTTTTTTTTAATATTCATAAAAATTGAGTACATGCGAGTTGCTGACGTTTTTTATTTTTAATTTCACGGAATCGAATATTATTGGTTTGTTTAATATTTTTTATTGTTAAAATATATTAAAAGAATCACAAAAAAAAAACTAACAGGTACTGTGAGCGGTAACGATAAGTTATTTCAAAAAAAAAACATTGTGATCCGGGTCTTTTCGACTTATTTACAGCGTGGTTTACAACGCATTTGTCCCAAATTTCATCAGAATAGCTGAAAAACTGAGAGAATAGTTTTTGTTTCGATAGACATGTCTCCTATGGTGCGTTGCGAACTCCTGTTTAAGTGTAATATACCCATTGTTCCATAATACATGCAAATGTCGCATTACCAGATCATGAAACTTTTTGTTGTGAGGCTGTCTAATCTTCTGCCAAAATGAATAGAAATAAGTAGCCAAATAATAGACTTACCATGCAACAGGCCGGAATCCTCACAGTTCCTGGCCAATTGAAATATAGAAAACACAGTTTGTAGCTTAATTTATGTATGATATCAGGACCATAATTTGCGTCGTCCTGTAATACAATGAAATGTGTTGGGCTAACAGTTCCTTGCCGGACAGCCTGTGCTACCAAAAAGAAATCATAGATTTCAAATCTAGTAATATGATTATCAACTATTGTTCCTGGTAAGGGATTTGTATAACTTCTGTTGCTTTCCTGAAAAACAAGAAATATAACATTTTAAATTCTTACACTTTTGAAAAAATTAAGATATAGATCTTGTGCACCTGCAATTTCAATTTGCATTTGTACAGTGAGTGCTGCAATAAGCCACAATAATGATAGTAATAGTACTTCACATTTAATAGTAAGACTACATTCCAAAAGCGTTTTGCAAAACTAAAGCAAACAGCTAACAGTAGCAAAGTTTTGGAAGCTGAGAAGCGGAAATATACTATGTATTCATGATTTTAATTTAATTAAATATTATCAAACTACATAAGGGAAATAGATATGTGACCTTATTAATTTGCCATTTTTGTTATTTTACAGTTTTTTTTGAAGGCATGTAAGTTTGTGTTCTAATTTATTTAAGATTTCCCACTTCAATGGTTTCAAATAATATATTTGCACATATTATTTGAAACCATTGATTACTATATATGTATGCACAAATTGAGATTATTGTGCTGTTGCGTGAATGTAAACTAAGAGTGATCTAATCAAACGAACGGTATACTCGGGCACGCCCAACTGTATTATGCTTCGCCCAGTTTTGAAAATCCGATATAAATACACTTTCAATTGCCAAGGACTATTGCCAATTGCTTTCTCACTATTACACAGATGTGCAGGTGCGCGCATACCAGCAAGCGCAGCGAGCGCGCTGTTCGGAACTTCAGCACTAAGGTGACTTGAAAAACTTTTGTGTTTATTGTCTGATCGGAAATTCGGAAGATAGGAATTTATTATATTATAGTGTTTTGGCGACCTTTGTTTTTTATCATCTTGGTAGCTGGCTCGAGGTCAAAATAAAATAAAATAAAACAATTTTTTTCTTGAAATTAGGTAAAATATTTCCATTTATAAGCGTATGTAAACAGAACATAGAAATAACAGAATGTTAGCGAACTGAGAGACAGAGAGAGAACTGTTATGTTTAGTTCATTAGAGTTGAGAACAAGAAAGCGAACGCAAACAGATCGCCGCGCGGAGTCGCGAACAATAAATAATATAAAACTCTACATCAAAGTCGGCGGAATTCTCCCCTCATCAGGTTATGGGCCCAGAGCCTAGTTTTTCCTGCTTGAAGTAATATAAAAAGGTGGATCGGTCTACGCCGCGGGATAACGGTAGTTACGCGGAATACGTCGTCATCGGTCATCATGAGCGAACAAGAAAGCGAACGCAAACAGATCGCCGCGCGGAGTCGCGAACAATAAATAATATAAAACTCTACATCAAAGTCGGCGGAATTCTCCCCTCATCAGGTTATGGGCCCAGAGCCTAGTTTTTCCTGCTTGAAGTAATATAAAAAAGGTGGATCGGTCTACGCCGCGGGATAACGGTAGTTACGCGGAATACGTCGTCATCGGTCATCATGAGCGCCATGTATCACATAGATAAATTGGACACAGGAAATTATGACACATGGATGATCCAAATGCGCAGTGTTCTGATCCATGATCTGGAGAGTGATCCAGGGACAGCGGCCAGATGGATACGACGGAATATGGGACGGACTCGATCAGAAGGCTCTAGCTATGATTACGCTGAACGTAAAACAGACCCAGCTGGGATATCTTATGAGCTGTACAACGGCCAGCAGCGCTTGGCAAAGCTGAAAGATGTTCATAAGCCAAGCGGGCCAGTGCGAAAGGTATGGCAGAAGATGACGAAATTGCGCACATAAATTTTTTCTATTCGACAGTGGACAAACTCAGTGAAGTGAATATTAAGTTAGGTGACGAACTAACAGCAATAATATTACTGTCGAGTTTAAGTCGAGATTACGAAAATTTCGTCATAGTCATGGAAACGAAACTGCTTGCTGAAGAAGAGAGAAGGAACACCGAAGCCAGAGATAAAGCTGGAAATGAACAGTTAGCTTTCCAGGAAAAGGCGCAATCGGATAACATAAAGAGCAAGAGAAGAGTCAAATCAAACGTGCAAGAACAGATCATATACAGTAGTGCCTGCGAGTGACGTACGAGAGTTGGTAGCGTCTAGCTGGTGTCTTGATAGTGGGGCTACAGCTCATATGTGTTGCATTCGAAGTCTTTTTACCAATTATGTGGACCAAGAGGAAAAGATATTATTTTGGCAGACAACAACGTAATGACAGCAGTTGGTAAAGGTGACGTAATCGTGAAAACAGATCATTGCAATTTGACGCTGCGGAATGTATTGCACGTTCCAGAAATGAAACATTTGTAACATTTCGCAAAGACTGCGATTGTACACCAGGATGGAGAAGAAGTGTTGAAAGCGCAAAGAAGGAACAAGCTGTTTTTTTTTCGAAAGCAAGCGCAACACTTGTTGCGGCGCTATTCAGACCAGTGCAAGTCTGAATTATGCCAGTTTATCCGAGTTAGTAAAACATTCAATGGTGCAACAGAGCGAAGCACCAACTGGAACTGATTCACACGGATGTGTGTGGTCCAATGGAAAAACAGTCAATTGGAGGAGCTACTTATTTTGTCACATTCATTGATGATATGACCCGCCGTGTGTTTGTGTACTTCATAAAGTCCAAAGACGAAGTATACGACAAGTTTGTAGTCTTTAAAAATATGGCAGAAAGTCAGCAAGATAAAAGAGAGTTTGTTAATAAACGTTTTGACAATTTGCTTCAGGAAAATGGAATCGTAAGGCAGATGACGGTCCCATACAGTCCGCAGCAAAACGGCGTGGCGGAGCGAGCCAACCGAACCCTGGTGGAAATGGCCAGGAGTTTGCTTATTCATTCAGGAATGCCGGAGAGCCTTTGGGCAGAGGCGGTGATGACAGCGTGTTACATCAGAAATCGGTCGCCAACTGCAGGTACAGGTTGTACGATCAGATGACGCAACAGGTCATACGATCAGATGACACAACAGGTCGTTGTTAAACGCGATGTTTTATTCAATGAAATTCAAGAAGGATGATGAGCAGACAGAAGATGATAAAAGTGAGGAATCCAGTGAGAACCTCAGTGCAAAGCGTTCAGAAAGAGACATGTATGGTAACCAGCAGGATGAGGAGGCGGTGCCACCTGCAGGAGAGGCAAAGAGAATCGGGCCAGGGAGGCCTAGAATAATTCGGACCGGCAAGTCAGGCTGACAAAGGAAGGAAGGATGCCATGATCAAGGCTGATCAAGGCGTTACATAGCCAGCAAGCTACTTTTTGGAAGGAAGCCATGAAGTGGGAATATGACGCGCTCGTGGCAAATAATACATGGACGATTTGCGATTTGCCAAAAGGAGAAAAAGCCATAGGATGCTGATGGGTTTTTACATTTAAAAGGGACGGTGAAGGCAATCTCTAGCGGTATAAAGCTCGCTTGGTACCGAAGGGTTGCTCGCAGAAATTTAGAGTTAACTATGGAAAGATTTTTTCACCAGTATGCCGATATGAAACCATACGCCTAGTGTTGGCGATGTCAGTGGAGCTAAAGATGTATCTACACCAGATGGATGTGTACAGCCTACCTGAATAGTCATTTGAGCGAGACCGTATATATGAAACAGCAAGGACAGGGTTCTGAGGCTCAATAAGGCAATATACGGACTAAAACAGGCACGAGAGTGGAACACCACTTTAGATGAAGCAATTCGAGAGATCGGATTCGTGCCCGTACGAAGGACATACTCGGTAACTTGTGTCTTGTACCAATTTATGTTGATGAGCTTTTTATAGCGTGCCAGAGCAGAGTGGATCTTATGCAGGTGAAGTCTAAAATAGCTTCCAGATTTGAATGCGTGGACAAAGGTCAGCTGAACACGTTTTTGGGTATGCAGATAGAACGTGAAGGCGAGTTGGGCCGTATAACGATGAATCAGACGTTGTACATCAAGGCTTGGAGCAGTGCAGGCGGACAGCGACACCCTTAGACGCGGGATTTCAAGTGGTGTGTAACAAAGAAGATTGTGTTACTCAGGATCCAACTGAATATCAGTCCGCAATAGGAGAGTTAATTTGGATTACTTTAACATCAAGGCCAGATATCTATCACTTAGATGTGACACAGGATTTGTTTTCTTCTTGTCAGGAGGCCCCATCTCCTGGAAGCCGGAAAAGCAAAACAGTGTTGCATTAAGCAGCACGGAAGCAGAATATATGGCGCTGTCATCAGCTGTAAAGGAGGCGCTGCATCTGAGGCGTTTAATCATCGAGATCGGTTGTGGAAGGAAGGATACCCCAACAATCATCCATGCAGACAATCTTAGCGCTCAAAATTTGGCCAAAAATCCGGTTACCATGCTGAGTCAAAGCATGTTGATATCAGGTATCATTTCATTTGGGAAGTTATCCAGAAAGGCGATGTTGAATTAAAATATGTACCAACTAACGATATGATAGCCGATATGTTAAGAATTTGAAGAATTTGTCAAAACTCAAACATGAGAAGTTAATTAAGCTTATGAATGTCATGTAAATTGTTGTATTTAGAAAAGAAAACATTGAGGAGAGGTGTTGAAATTAGGTACAATATTTCCATTTATAAGCGTATGTAAACAGAACATAGGAATAACAGAATGTTAGCGAACTGAGAAACAAAGAGAGAACTGTTATTTTTAGTTCATTAGAGTTGAGAACAAGAAAGCGAACGCAAGCAGATCGCCGCGCGGAGTCGTGAACAATAAATAATATTAAACTCTACTTTAAACGCATCATATTTTATTTTACTTCCAAATCGGCGGAATTCTCCCCTTATCATTGTTTATATTTTCTTTAGTTTTAAAAATATTGTTAACAATCTAATTTTGTAATTTTGTGTTTTAGCACTGAAGACGGTTACTAAAGAGAAACCGAAATATATCGGAAGAAAATGAAAATATAAACAAATTGTTTTTATACCCTTCAACCATTGAAAATGGTCAAAAAAGAGTATAATAACTTTGTGCAAATGTATGTAACAGACAGAAGGAGGCATGGGAGGCCCCATCAAGTATATATATTCTTGCTCAGGATCACTAGCCGAGTCGATTGAGCCATGTCCGTCTATCTGTCCGCATGTCCGTCTGACCAGATGAACACACGATCGCAGCTATTATAAACGCTACAGAGACACCAAACTTAGAATGAAGGTTCCTATATACTCGGCGCAGATAAAGTTTATTTCAAATGTGGGATGCCACGCCCACCGCCCCGCAAATCACTAATTCGACACGGCTAGTGATTCTAAAAAAGAACATATGTACTTTGCGGGGTTTCCCATGACTTTTGCTGGCTGCTACATTATTATTATTATTGAACAAGGGGAGAGAATCCTAAACAGTTTTAAAATGTTGTTAACATGAAGCGTAGGTGACCGGTCTTTCCTTCTAAGCTAACGTTTGATAATGCTGAGGACATAGACCAGGCCATGACCGATATATTTGCTAAGTTTTTTCAAACACCTTATTCATCTTCTACACCCAAATTCATTCTTATCCATATATCATTTCCAGATTGAATGGCATCTTCACCCCGTTACTAAACAATTCACTTTTTAAGCATCTTCGCTTAGTTAATTCAGTCTTTTGACCAGGTCCCGATGGTATCCCCGACTGTGTACTTCGATACTGTGCGAACTCCCATTGCCAAATTATTTTTGCTGTCGTTAGAAACTACCTGCCTTCCTTCCATCTGGAAGGAATCATTTATTATTTCATTACTTAAAAAGGGCACCAAGTCTGATTCAAGCAATTATAGAGGTATCTTTAAATTATCGGCTAAACTTAAACTCTTCGAGAATGTTATTACTCCTTACTTGTAACAGTTTAGTAGATCCATCATATCTAAGAAAATAAAGGAGATAAAGCTAAAAAGGTTCAGCACGGATTCACGAAACTGAGCTCTACCATGACAAATTAGATTGAGCTAACAACTCCAAGCTGACGACATTCACACGAGCCTGTCCAAAGTTATATTTATCATTTAAAATTTATAAACAATAAGGATTATTAATTATTTTTACTTTTAAAAAAATAAATAATAAATATATATTCTTACGTGTGACATGTGGCACCATCTTATTGAAACCACATATGGTTGTCATGCAAGTCAAGCTCTTGTATTTTGGGAAAGAAATTTAGTCACAATAGGCCTAATAGCCGCTTCAGTGGGTCGAATAAACTGACCATACAATGCAAGAAGCGCCCGATGTACTTTTTTAACAGAGCAAGCATTTTAATAATAAAATGAAAAAATTTGCAAGCTTGGCTCATTTGTAAGACGAATAATGGTTTAATTATAGACCAAATTGAAGTGATACAAAACACGAAACGTGCATCAGCTGTTTAAACCAGGGTTTGCAAATAGATAATGGCAAAAAAATCATATTTTATATACCATACATTTGTTTTGTAGAATATGCAGACGTTAGCGTTCTATTTATTGAAAAAACATAAGTTAAATTTTTAAACATATGCTTTTCGGAACAACCAATGACTATTAAATCATCCACATAAAAAAATGCTGTCCTGAGAATGCTACAGCCGTCATTCTTTGAATAAAATTAGTTAAAACTAATGGCAATCGCGTGAATTAATATAAATCATTATTTTTGAGAAGATGTATTATATAATATAATATCTTGTGTTTTCATAAGGTTCAATTTGATGAAACTCTGACATTAATTCTAGGCAAGAGAAACATTTTGCCCTGCCAATGCACTATGGGCAAAAAATCTAAAATCTCTGTAAAACTCCAATTTTCGCGTTTTTATCGATTTACGGGGGGACCATGGGCATGGCCAAAATCTAAAATAATGTTGATCATTTTTTCATATTTTTTCGTTGTCGTAGATCTTATAGTCTCTGAGATCTAGATTTTCATACGGACAGACAGACGGACACACGGACACGGCTATATCGGCTCGGTTGTTGATGCTGATTAGGAATATCTATAGTCTGTGAGTTTTAACAGGCCTCATTCTAACTATTCCATACATTTTCGGTTGGCACAAAGTTATAATACTCTTCTACCCTATGGATAGCGGGTATAAAATCGACTCGATAACAAACAAGTGCGCTGATACCACAACAGGAGACAGCTGTGTGACAACTATAATTTTACTAAATACATGGCGTCCTGGGCAAGTGTCACGACAGCTACAGAAAGGCGCACGGGACAGTGGGATACCCTTCGACCTATGTTTCGGTGTAGTTGAATTTGTTTATTTCATACTTATATTCATATGTACATATTTTCAAATTATTCTCAACAAATCGCGGTTCGCGTTTGCCTGTCTATCTTGTTAGCTGCCTTAAGCACATGGAGTTATGCTCATACCTTCTTGAATAACTTCTGTATTTATTGTCCGAACAGATTGAAATTTCCAGAATAAGTAGATGTAACAATATGCTTAGTATATGTTAAAGTCAGAATGTTATATAGTTATATATAGAGCTGATAAAATGTAATTTTTTTTAATTTTCGGCAGCGGTGGCATACAACATTTGAAAAAATACTAACGCTACAGTCAGGTGCTGACTGTATAAGGCCATGGATTATCATATTATACCGTAATAAAAATTTTAACGGTATGGAATCGCCGCCCGAATATTATTAGAATAAAATAAATAAAAAAAATAAAATAAAATAATAAATAATTAACCGCCTCAACCGGGAGTTGAACACACGCACTCTCTCACAGCCGTCCGCCACTCTAACCACTCGGCCATTGCCTCACTCTGTTACCATACAATGCAAATAAAAAGTTTAAAATGCTGTGTGTCTGACGCTAGATTTGAACTTCGGTATGCTTGCGTAAATTAGGTCTGCTTAAGTATATATGTTCAAAGTGAGTTTAATTCGTATCATATCTCACTTATTAATAGTCCGATTTAAATGAAATTTTCACATAACGCCCGCGGCAAAGTATTTGCCATGTAAGATATACAACTTTGGTTGTTGAGTTAATATTCTAGTTTTTAAATAGTTATTACTGATTTACGGAGGCGGGAAGGGGCGTGTCCAAAAACTTTGAGACACTGCAATATATACGTATCTAGCTCTTATACTTTCTGAGATCCAGGTGTTCATACAGACAGACAGACGGACAGACAGACATGGCTCAATCGAACCGGCTACTGATACTGATTCAGAATATAGTTTATGGGGTCGGAGATGCCTCCTTCTGCCTGTTACGCACAATTCCGTTCCGACAAACACAATAGACCATGAATTTTTTTAAAATCCATGGCCTAAAAAACTTGATCTGAGCAGAGTATATAGGAACTTTCATTCGAAATTTGGTGTCTGTAGGGTTTATAATAGATGAGATTTGTGTGTTTGTCTGCTCAGACGCACATCCAGACGGACATGGCTTAATCGACTTGGCTAGTGATCCTGAGTAATAATATATATACTTTGTGGGGTCTGCCACGCCCTTTTCTGCCTGTAACATACAATTGCATAAAGTAAGCATACCCTTTTTTGACCATTTTCAATGGTCGAACGGTATAAAAACGAGAACAACAGTCAAGCGCACTTCTCCCTTCGACCTTGTAAAAAGTATCAATGTTAACTGTACATACACTCTACCCATTAATAGATATAATAAAATCAGAGCCTATTATATGAAATAGAGGGGTGCCATGATTTTCCCTTGGATGTTATGCTTATACATTACTTTTTGAATAATTTCTGCGTTTTATGGCCGATCGGATTGAAATTTGGTGGTGTACATATTTCCATCAGCTACTAACAGCTGCGGTCAAAAATATAGTAGTGCTCGAAAAGCTTTTTGATTTGCATCTATATTTCCCCTAGACTTTGAAAAATCTACTTCATTCCTTCACATATCTAACTATTAAAGACTGTTGTTTCAGAGTGTAAGGTTATATTGACCTACCCATGCACCTTTTTTCGCTACTCAGCATTTCGAACTGGTTAAAATAATCAGTGCCAGAGAAAAATGTTAAAATTATTACATTATTGGCAAGGTTTATGGTTGTAAACTATAATTAAGGGCATAAGTTAACTGTTTTCAGCATTTATTTCCATTAAAAAAGCAATTGTGGGCGGGGGCGTGACATCCAGAATGAAATAAACTTAATGTACGCACAGTTTACAACTGAGATCTTGACGTTCAATTATATATACTCTATGGGTGGAGGAGACCATTCTTACGCCTGCCCACAGCAAAACGATAAAATGTAAAATGAACTAAAAACAAACTAAATATAACAACAACATCGTCAACATCAATATTAGTACAACTCGACAGCACCGGCGCCCGACAGTGCTACATAGAGTGGAGAAAAATACTAATAGAAACATGCACTAGTTGCCAATGCCTGTCTTGCTTTTAGTTTTTAAAATTTTAGCTCAAACCGATGCGTGCAAACTCGGTTTGAAAAAATACTAGTTCTGTTAGGCTTTAACTAACAACATATGTTGGATATTCAATGTCAATGTCTAAAAAGTCTCGGGAATGGAAATGAAAAAATGTGTTTTTTTTGGCCGAATTAAATTGTATTCTTTAACGTAGTTGTGCTAGAGGGCAATGTACCAAGTATAGCGACATTTCCTTATGTGATCCATATCTCTATTCTTGGAGCTATCTTTTTAAGTTTGGAAGCACAAATAATTCATTCGGAGGCAAGTTATAAGATGAGGGTGGGTGAAGACCCAATTAAAACCATAATTGATCTAGTTTGGCCATCATCAACATTTTGCTGCTTTTGGTTAAAAACAAGAAATGCGGCAGCCTCTGAGTGGAAACATTTTTTATCTCGAAAACATGGCGTAAAATTTACCTGACAGATTTTTTCTAAAATGCCCATAGACATAGCTTACCATCGATATTTTAGTTTTTGAGCAAAAAAACGATACAATGCTTTTTTTTACAATTTCGAAATTCATAGCCTGTTTTGGCCTTCAAATGGAAGCTTCGGTTCGCAATAGAAAAAAACAAGAAGATATATATATATATGGCATAAACACCCCTAACGGGGTACAGCCTGATGCACGATTTGCCTCCACGCTCCTCTGTTCTGTGCGCGACTCCGCCAGTTGGTGATCCCAAGCGTCGCCAGAATTGCGTCCATCTGGTCTCTCCAATGTGCGCGTTGTCTTCCTCTCCTACGTTGTCCGCCAACTAGCGCATCGAAAACGGATCGAGCTGGAGTTGTTCCCTCCATACGAGCTATGTGGCCAAGCCAGCGAAGTCGGTGAATATTAATTCGCTTGACTATGTCCACATCGCCATATAGCTCATACAGCTCATCGTTCCACCTGATACGATAGGTTCCGCCAACGCAAACAGGTCCGAAGATCTTGCGAAGGATTTTTCTCTCGAAGACACCAAGAGCAGCTGCATCTGACTGCGTCACCGTCCAGGCTTCCGCACCATATAGAAGCACTGGGATGATGAGTGCCTTGTAAAGGGTTAGCTTCGTCTTTCGAGAGAGGGCTCTGCTGTTCATTTGCCTACTGAGCCCAAAGTAACTTCTGTTGGCAAGTGTGATCCTTAGCTTGATCTCCAGGCTGACATCGTTGTTGCTGGTCACTGCAGTTCCTAGATAGACAAAGTCCTTGACCGACTCAAAGTCATAGTCTCCAGCAGTAAGATGAGAGTCAAGACGCCGCGTCACTCGGTTACTGCACACCATAAACTTTGTTTTGCCCATATTCACTGCAAGACCAACTCTAGCCGATTCTCTTTCAATAGCTCCTAAAGTCGCCGTCACATCACGCTTGGTACGATCAATGATGTCAATATCATCAGCGTAACCAAGGAGCTGGACACATTTCTGTCCCAGTATTGTGCCCCCCTCGATGCACTCCAGCTTTCCTTATGACACTCTCCATTAGCAGGTTGAAGAGCACACAAGATAGGGACATCGCCTTGTCTGAGACCCCGCCTGGTACTGAAGGTTTCGGACTGGTCATTTCCTACCTTGACAGAGCTGATGGTGTTGCTGAATGTCATACTACAAAGCCGTACTAGCTTTGCAGGAATACCAAGCTCAGACATGGTGGCGTACAGCCGTCCTCTCCGTGGACTATCAAAAGCTGCTTTAAAATCAACAAACAGGTGGTAGGGGTCGATTTGGTTCTCATACGCTTTCTCCAGGATCTGGCGTAGTGTGAAGATCTGGTCGACTGTGGACCGACCAGGGCGAAAGCCGCATTGATACGGTCCGATCAATGCTTCAGCATATGGCTTAAGTCGCTCACACATTACGCTCGTGAGAACTTTGTATGCGACGGGAAGAAGACTGATGCCACGATAATTGGTGCGTTGTGTTGCATCACCCTTCTTCAGAATGCGGCAGACCATACTCAGATTCCAATCATTGGGCATGCTTTCCGCTAACCATACGTTGCAAATGAGCTGGTGCATGCTCCTTACCAACTCATCACCTCCAGCCTTAAACAGTTCAGCCGGTAGCCCTCCCGCTCCCGCGGCTTTATTGTTTTTAAGTCGTTTTATGGCGACTTCGACTTCCGTATAGCTAAGGATGGGAACTTCAACACCATCTTCTCTGATTGGGGTTAGTGGATCTTCTTTATCAGGCTCTTGGTTGCCTCCAGCCAAAAGGCTTTCAAAGTGATCCCTCCATAACCTCAGTACTGTCTGCATCTGTGACAAGATTTCCATCATCCCTCCTACAGGCAAGCGATCCAGACTTATACCCTTGAGTCATGCGTTTGACCCTCCGGTAAAAGTCGCGGGCATCGTTCCTGCTCCTGCTATTCTCCAACTTCTCACACTCAAGCCTTTCCATCTCCTGCTTCTTCCTCCTGAAAAGGCGCTTCTCATTTCTTCTCCGAGTCCTATAAATATCCTCCACTGCTCGTGTAGCTCCTGCTTGCAGCTCCTATGCAGCTTTCTTTGCAGCAGTCGCTTCCCGACACTCCTGATCATACCATGGATTCCGTTTTGTGGGACGTTGGAATCCAAGGATTTCCACAGCAGAAGCATTAATGGCGGTAGATATGCACGTCCACATATCTGACGTATTTATAGGCGTTGGAGGGTGCTGGCCAAGTCGGCCTGAGAGTCGAGCGGAGAAGGCATCCCTGTGCTGTTGTGATTGCAGCTTTTCGATGTCAAGCTTTCTTGGCATACCTTGACGTAAGATTTTCGCGACACACAACCGTGCGCGAACCTTGGCTGCGACAAGGTAATGGTCAGAGTCGATGTTAGGACCCCGGCACGATCTCACATCAAGTATGCTAGACGCATGTCTTGCATCGATCACAACATGATCAATCTGGTTGCAAGTCAGACGATCAGATGACAGCCAGGTTGCTTTGTGGAAGTTGAGATGACGGAATCTTGTACTGCTAACTATCATATTGTGCGCAGCGGCAAAACCTATAAGTCTAAGCCCGTTTGCCGAGGTAGACTCATGTAGACTATGCTGTCCAACGGTTGCTCCAAAGATGCTTTCCCGGCCGATTTTGGCATTAAAATCTCCTTAATGTCATGTGACGGGCAGCGGCTATACACTCGGTCCAGTTCTGTATAGAAAGCATCCTTGATGGCGTCGTCCTTCTCCTCCGTTGGTGCGTATGCACAGATAAGGCTGATGTTAAAGAATCTGGCAGCTACTCGGATCGTCGGAAGTCTCTCGTTTAAGGGTGTAAACTGTGAGACTCGGTGCCGTAGCCTGGCTCCTACGACGAATCCATAACCAAACTCGAGCCTACCTGTATGACACCTGTAGTATATGTCACAATTCCTTTTCTTCATGCATACCTTTCCGTTCCATCGCATTTCCTGGATAGCTGTAATGTCAGCCTTCAAATTGCTGAGAGTATTCACTAGTTGTTGAGTGGCACCAGGCCTGTACAATGTGCGTACATTCCAAGTGCATACTCTCAGATCATTATCCTTTTTGAATTTTCCGTGGTCGTCAACGTTTTTCGGGTATCTATCCGAGGCTCCTCTTGCATTCTTCACTGATGTGTTGTTTTCATTGGGTGGATATCAAGTCCTACGCCAAAACCTAATTTAAGGATTAGGATCCCGCCGTGCACTTTGATTTATAACTCAGCGGTTGCTAAGTTACAATCCAGGGAAAACCGCGTGGAGGTAGTGCGTCGACTTGAAGAATGCAGGGACAAGGATCACACTGGCGCCCACCAAGTTGAACGCAGTCAGTAGCTTTACCTTGTATACCTTCCCCCAAGAAGATTTAATAGTCGAATCTTAGACCGAATATATAGTCAACAATCCAATATGGCACAATCCGTGGTAAAATTTCTTAAATAAGCCTCGTCTCTATTATTTGAGTACCATGGCAAGGCAGATAAGCTACAACGCTTCAAAGACGCATTTAATCTACTTGATTCTGTAAAAGGTGAGCATAAAGATATAGCACTTAATGTGATCATAAAAAGAAAACTGTAAGGTCATGCGAAAAACTCGATAAGCAATGAAAAAACCATAGCAGAAATCATAACTAAATTGTTGCTAACAGTTTAGATTGAGGTTTTTTCTGCAAAACTATTGAACCTACAACAGAATAGCAAAATTGCCAATTAATTCACTAAAGAGGTTGAGTAGTTAACTAAGGCTTAAGAAGTAGCTTTTTATAATGATGCTTCAACACCTTTCATGGCCTGAAAGTATACAGCACAACTCAAGCTGTAGATAGTTGCGCCAAAGGACAGTCCAGAATCAACACCAACGCGGAGCAACCGCGGATGTTATATTACAGAGGCGGCCAACGTAATAATAATTATAGAAATTGCAATAACAGAGGCAATTCTGAGCTGGCCCATAAAGAGGCAACTCCAAGCCAGCATAACCAAGCAGCCCACTTGAGCAACCAACAACAGTAAAAGTGTTAACTATAAATCTAAGTCTCTGTAGTCTAATAAAGATAAGTTTTCATAAGAACAATAACCCCCTAACACTCCTGATAGATGTATTAACCAAAATTCCCCTATTAAAAAAGATATATTTATATTTAAACTAAAATAATTATAACAGGAATACCCAGGAAATTATACAGTCAGTAAGGCAAGCCTCCATTTTTCTTACTTTTCGCTTATTTCATAACCACTCACGATATGCAAATGAATTTCCCATACCTTGTAATGAAATTCTCGGACTAGACTAGATTAGAAAATTAAATTGTCTGCTGGATTACCCACATGCTGAATACATTATGAGCCACCATCTCTTAATTATCGCATACATGTACTATTGCAACACAATTATATTGATATTGAAGTAATAAGAAATATCATGCTTCTGACAGACGAAGACTCCGTACAAGGGTTGCCTTTTATTTGCCGGGATTGGGCAAGTCAAGTGTTGCAATCTGGCAACTGACAGCACTATCGAAAAGCTTGACATTTTTGCGGTTATACGTAATTAGAACGTATTGACATACGAGCGCTATTTGTGTTGCTTAAAGTAACCTTAAAGATTAATCTATCCCAAAAATTAAATTAAATCGTGAACTTTTTTGTTCGATTTTTTTTTAGAACTTTCGACGTGGATTAACACAACAACAGTGCATCGATGAACTTAATTCAATTTTTGGCGATGACGCTCTATCATGGACCAGTGTTTTACGGTGGTATGGTGAATTCAACAGAGGTCGTAGTTCACTCCAAGACGAATTTCGTGAAGGTCGTCACAATCAGTTGTTGTTCAGGAAACTATTGATGCGCCGACTTATATTGCAAGATCGTCATGTGACCTTTCGTGAGATTGAAACAACCTTAGGCATTAGTTGGACCAGTCAGTATACATTCAATATTGCATATCAAAAAAAAAGGTTCGAAACACGTTTATGACATGGGGACAGGTGATGAATCGTTGATTTACGCTTATGAGCCCGAAAGTAAATAACAGTCAACTGTATGTGTTTCAAGATGAGTGAAATCCAATAAAGTTTTATTTTTTCTGAAAAACCTTACATTTCGCAATCGTATCATCGTATCCATTTGATTGCCAATTGTCTTCCAAGAAATGACATAATGCATGTTTTGGAGATACGTCAATCAGAATGGCAAAAGTGCTTCGACAATGGGTTCAAACACATGCAAAAGTGTATAGATCTTAATGGAGAATATTTTGAAAAACAATAAAACGATTTTCGATGATTAATATTTGTTTTTGTTCTCTAATCCCTCGTACTACACGAGGACGTGTAATTGATCAGGATGACGGTGCCGGAGAAGAGTATGTAAGTAATAAGTGCTAAGGGGGTAAGTTAATTCGAAAACAATACTGGTTTTCATACAACAAACCTATTTCAGCTATATATTATAGTGGTTCGATTTTGATGGAATTATGCATATTATTTAAATAGAAAAATATAATATTTTGAAAAACGACAAAATAGGCCGATAGCTTGTATAACAGACGTTCCGGCTGATTATCAGTGTGTAGTACCAAAGTTTCAGCAAAATAGACGAAAAACCGCGAAATTATTATATACATGGACGACAGCCAGATTGAAAAGGATTAGTTGTATTCCTCTGTAGATCCCGATTCAGAATATACACTTATAAATTAAATATTACGTACACAGACTTCTACATTCACTTGCGTCGTGTGTTGTTTGACGATCATTCCCAAAAAAATTAAAAACGGGAGCCATTGCCCAGTTTTGTAAAACCGTTACAACTACATTAATAACACGTACGAAAGCTACAGTCGAGTGTCTTCGACCCACTTGACCAAAATGATTTCTTATGTATGTTCATCAACTTTTGTATGGGATACTTCAGGCAGCTGCTTGGAAATCAACACATTTATAGTTATTTCTTAAATAACTTGTATGTTATTATTATAACTTGTATTATAATTATTGTGTTTATAAAAAAAAAGCTGTCCTGCATTGAAACTACGCATAGAATTCTGTTATTGGTTTACGGAGCAAAAACGGGCGTGCTCAATATCTAAAACAAACTTGATCTGCGTGTAATAATATCATATATTGACACCGAATTTGTTAGCCCTAAAGATATAAAGAGATCTCAGATCACAATATGTCTAAAATCGTGTTTGTGATATTTTAAATAATGATTTTAGTATAAGAAAACTTAAGTCGGTCGTCTGCTTACACGGGCACATTTCGAAAGTATTTTTAACAGCGAGTTGCAAGAAAAATAGACATGATATTATATTACGGTTTTTTTTATTTTATTTATGTTTTTCTTTTGACTATATATAGTTTGAAATAGTTTGTATTTTGTATGTCTTGACGTTGAAAATACTAACGGCGATGAAAAAATATATATGTCTTTGTTTTTATACCCTTCGACTATTGAAAATGGTCTAAAAAGGGTATACTAACTTTGTGCAAATGTATGTAACAGGCAGGAGGCGTCGGAGACCTCATAAAGTATATATATTCTTGCTCAGGATCACAAGCCGAGTCTATTGAGCCATGTCTGTCTATCTGTCCGTCTGTCTGTGTGAATGCATATTTCTATAAAAAGCTATAGTTACCAAATTTGGCAGGAAGACTCCTGTGTACTATAAGCTGATCAAGTTTCTTTAAAATGTTAGGTGCCATTTTTGAACTTAATTTGTAAGCGCTGTATAAAAGATACAACTTTCTGACTTTAACATATACTAAGCTCATTAAAATATCTACGTATTCTCGAAATTGCAATCCGATCGGACAATAAATACAGAAGTTATTTAAGAAAGTATGTGCATAAAACCAAGTGCTTGTATCAGGTAACAAGGGAGGCGGATTTGTATATGTGTATGAATTTAACAAATTAAACTACACCGGAACATAGGTCGAAGGGTATTTCACTGTCGCGTGCATCGCGACTGTGGTTTTTTTATATTTTTTTTCTTTGGAAATATGAAACGTAAAATAAACGAGAAGTCTAAATTTATTGTGGCCTTAGCTGTGGTCCCACGAAATGGTTTCTCCAAAAGCCAAAGCGACAATATTTCGAAATCATAATATTGGATTAGCGCAAGAGTTCGTTCCCGATTTCAAGTGCAAACCAAAATTAAAACTTTTTCAAGAAAGCGCTTTTAACATATTAATCAACTATACATGATGGCGATCATGTTCGGCAATCCATACCCAACGCTCAAGCAAATTTATGGGTGCCAGATTTATAGAAATCGCGTGGTTTCTTTTTGGAAAAGGTGTCAAGGTGGTTTTTGATGTCTTTCACATTAACGTTGGCCTGGCGTTATCATGATGGAAAAGAATTCCTTTGCGATTGGCCAAAATCTACCGTTTTTTGCTCGATTGCTTTCTTCAATTTGACCAATTGCTGGCAATGCTTGTCGGTCGTTTCGTCTGCTGGTAAGATCTCAAAATAGATCACACCACTGATATCCCATATCAAATTGGGAATCGCATTCAAAGTTGAACAATTAATCGGCTATTTCGAAAAAAACGAAAAAGTAGCTATATCGCGTGCCACTCGACTGTTGCTCTCGTTTTTTTTTTATTTAATTTGTAAGGGTTAAGCTGAATATACTTCCTACAAAGAGTTATTATTATACATTTTTCGCATTTATAAAACACCGAACTGTGTTTCAAATATCTGTGGAGTTTTCTTTTCAACCAAGATAGAATTTCGGTAAAAACCTGAGAATAAAGTTAGATCAGATTTCTGGCCCACTGTGCAGCGCTGCCTGCTTCTGTTGCATACTCAATGTTCTGTTACTTTACTTTTTACAAGGGAGCATGAATCTGTACATCTATAGGCAAAAATACTTTGTAATGATTTTGTAATACAGTGTTTATTAAGATGTTAAAAATGTATTGTATTTAGGTGATTCCACTTACCATAAAAAATCTTGTGTTGTTACGCTTTTGGACAACAATAAATGTTACTTTAATTTTATTTTTACATATAGCTTGAAATTGGGGAATTTCATACATGGCGCATATATTTAGTTGTCCATCTCCAACACCATCCCTAAAAATACAAAATTAATTTTCATGTAAACAAAATAAAAGAACAAAATTTAAAATAAACTTGATATAACACATTTTTTAAAATTTTGTTCTTGGTTATAGCTTTTACAGTCTCTGAGATCTAGCTTTTATACGGACGGTTGTAAGTAATATTTATGGATATTTATAATAATCGTTTTTAGCATTTATAGCACCTCAAGGGTAACGCCAACATGAAAAAAATTATTGGTAAGTCCCCGGCCCGACACATAGATAGTGCTTCTAGAATTAAATCAATATTTTAATTGGCCCCAACCTTTAAGACACGTGTATACATTTGACAATTGTCAGATCATTATTTTGTGAGTTATAGCATTTTCAGTGAATCAACTTTTGGTATTGTGAAGAAAATCGATGAAAAGGAATTCCGCGTGTTGATATACTATTGTTTTTTTTAGGGAAAAAATACTTGGCTTGATACCGAGTTTTTGGACACTGCCCCAGGAAAATCAACCATCAAGGATTGGTATGTCAAGTTTAGACGTGGTGAAATGAGCACGGAAGACGGTGACCGCAGTGGGCGCCCAAAAGAGGTGGTTACCGACGAAAATATCAAAACAAAATGATTTTTAATGACTGTAAATTTAAATTAAAAGATATAGCAGACACTCTAAAAATACGTACGAACGTGTACATCATATCATTCATAAATATTTGAGATGAGAAACTCTTCCCAAGTTCACTTTTGACCAAAAAGCAGTGTTTGAAGATGTTCAAGTGTAATAAGCCCGAGTTTTTGCGTCGATTGTGACAATAAATGAAACATGGATCCATCATTTCACTCCGAAGTCCAATCGACAGTCATCTGAGTGGACTGCACACGATCAACCCGTTTCTGAATAAAAGTTAAATTCAAAAAGTTAGGGATCTTTAGTTGGTAACACCAGTTTACTCGCTAGGTCCACACGGAATACCCGCGTGCGTATAGCTAGCTATTTCTCTAAGTAAGCCTTAGCTATTCTTGCTGTCCTTAGAAACTTCTTTATTTCCTTCTATTAGGATGTCATTTTATCAGTTAATCATTCCCTCCTTCTCGCTTAGATGGATTGGTAGTTATCTGACTTAAAGAACCTAAAAATTGCTCAATATCTTTTAAATAACAAAAATCGGCTAATATAATATAAGTTTGTATGGCAGCTGTACGATTTATCGGTCCGATCCGGCACGTTCCGACTTATATACAGCGTGCAGCAGTAAGAAACATATGCGCCAAGTTTCATCAGGGTACCTTTAAAACTAAAATACAAATTGCGTTGTAACAGACGGATACACGCACAGGGCTAGTTCGATTCCTCTGTTGATGCTGATTCAAATATTAAAAAAAAATATATACTTTACGGGGTCGACGAAGTTTCCTAAGGTGCCTTGCAAACTCCGGCCCAAAATTAATACATATATCTTCTCTAAGGGTATAAACATCCACACCTGGGCAAATAACTAAATGTTCATTGTGTACAAATATAATAGGCATGAAACCGATATCATATAGAACACTGATACCGGTACATTACTGTGCACTACTTTTAGAGTCGAAGTGGGTTTTGATCAATCAGCAATATTGGTATACTAAGACCAACGACGTGCTTAAAACTATTTTGTGTTTTTTTGTTAAACATATATGAATTCCTTCAGAGAAGTTCAGCTTAATATTACCAATTTTATGAAAATATTTTATTGAACTCATCTGTTACAAAAAAAATGGGTGGCAGAAATCACAGCACACCTATAGTTCGGAATATTGTCAAAGTTTTTAAGGATTTTTAATGCCTGCAACTCTTCTTTTTTTATAACCCCAAACAAGTGCTTTATTAAATACAAGTCCGGGGGTGGGTCAGATCGCTTTAATTTATTTAGTTTTTTGATCCTGCCATCTGCAATATATGAGGCATGTTTGGGGTCCTTATTCTACATGAACTCACATTTTTTGTCAATCAAGTCTAGAGCATACATTTATTGCTACATTCAGAATATCGGGACAACTCCTGAAGCAGTAAAGAATCCTCAAAGCATGATATTTCCACCACCAATCCTTACAGTTTTAATGGTTTGCTTCTGATCGAAAAAAGTATTTTTTGGACGTCTTTTAACGGGCTTTGTGCCGCTTTGCGAACGATAATTTTCTCCCTTAGCGGTGGAACTTTCCTAGCTAAATGCGCCCCGATGTGCAACGCATAGGCAGTGCTTCTGACCAAGCTATGCCGACACACGTACAAACACATTCTTGTGACTTTGGCATTGCTTTTCTCGCTTTGCTTTATTTTTTCGTTCAGTGCAAAGCAAGAAACCAAAACAGACTCCGTGCTTGCTTGCACCACAAAATACAATTTAAAAACACAAATTTATAAATTAGCACCACGGCTTTAAATTCTTTTAATCAGCCTATTTCTTACTGTCCGACTGGACATTGACTGCAAAGTATTCTTGAGGATAATGACCTTAAACATACCTTAAATATTGCTTGGAAATGGTTTCAGGATCAAAATCTTAATAAATTAAACAGTCTGACCCATCACCGGACTTAAATCTGATATAGCACTTGAAGGGCGTATTAAAGGAGGCATTAAATACTAAAATAAGAAATAACATTAACAATTTTTCGCTCCACGGTAGCGCATTAACCTCTGTGATCTATTCTTTATGAAACAGCTGAGTTGAGTAAAATATTTTCACAAAATTGGTATTAGCTGAACTTACCAGGAGGTATTGACTGCAAATCTATTTTAATAAATACAGGAAAAATAAATAGAATATTTGGGGGATTGTTATTGTTTCCAGCTCAAACACGTGGTGGTCTTATTACAACAAGATAGCTTAAATATTATATTATTAAATATTAAAAAGCCAAATCGACCCAAAAGTAGTTCACAATTAAGTACCGGTCTCAGAATTCTTATGATGTCGGATTCATGCACATCATATTTGACATAATGCACAATCTAGTTTTTCTACCAGGTGTGGTTGCTGTTTCTAATGTTTTTCCAACACTATATATTTATAAAATATCCTTTAAACAAAATCAAATGTATGGGTTTTTGTCGTTTTGGGCGACAACCGTCTAACAATTTGCTGGCTTCAGAGCTGAGTCAAGGTCGAAACAGATGTTCTGCACAACGTTTGTTTTTAGTTTAGAATGACTAAAATTACCTGTAAATAATTACACATTCCGGAAGAATGCCATTGCGCTTTTTATAACACTGTAAAGCAAATTCAAAAGATGAAGTAAGTCCATTAACAAGCTCTTCTCTTGTAGATTGTGTAACCGATTTACTATACCAGTGGGTATATGATGAATCAAGTGAGGCCACAAGTGCTGTAAAATAAAGCAATGCAAAATTAATATTTTAACATTTTTATTCATATTAATATATCGTTAATACATTAAAAATCCGAAACATACCCGATACAGAGCTGTTCTTTTTAATTGGATCATGATACGTATCTATTCCGCAAATCATTACATTTTTTAATGGAATTTTAACAGACCACAAAGCTCCTCCCATTTTACAATTCATTTGTAATACGATTTTTGGACAATCGAACGATTTCTTGTCTCATTAAATAACGTTTTTGAATTAATGACCTGAAAATAATATTAAAATTTGTATATTAGTGAAACGAAGAAATTGAATGACATTATTTATATTATGACAGCTAAAGACACCAATAAAATAACAATCAACACAAAATTTATTTAAGAAAGAATGAGAACCAAGGTTTTGTGTGAGTTAAAAAAGAGAGGCAGGCGAACGAGAATTCTCTGTCGAGAATAATTTTATAGCATGTACATATGTATATGAATTTAAAAAATTAAACTACACCGCAACATGAGTGAAGGGTATTCTATTGCTCGATTTGTTATTTGTTTTTAATGGATGAATATTCTTCATAAAAGAACGAATGATCCTACTTATGAAATAAAATAAATAAACTTGTAATACTATCAAACTTAATTTTACCCATCTTTCTGGTGAATACTGCCAATAACTACAAATGATTCTCAAATCATAAAGTTTTGTTATTTTAATAAGTATGCCAAACGCATTGATTGGTTGCACATATGTTCATAATACTTAAACAAACTTTATCGCTTTAATAAATGAGGTAAATCGGACTATTGTAAACTGAGCTAACATGCGTAGTTTTAAACACAGTTTTATAAGATAGGCGACCAACTATACAACTGCCTTTAATATATAACCGAACAATTTCAAAGAGCATTTTCTTGTAGATATTTTTTAATTCTATCAAACTCAAACTCTCATTGATATTGAATCTGTTTTAGTCCATTGCAGAGGGAAAAAAATACTGACAGAAAAATGAGACAAAAACAGGGCAATAGTTTTTGATTTAAAAAATTAAGTTTCTGTAATTTTTCGTGCTTTATCGATAATGTTCTAATGGTTTTTCGCAAATGTGCCTTATCGAAATATGGCAGTGTAAACCAATATTTCTGAAATATTTGTTCCTTGGATATATTTATTTTTATGATTGAAAATCGAATCAAAAACCCGCATAACGATTTATATACAAATTACTTAGATTTTAAGAACAATTCTTTTAAAATTATATAAAAATACGTTTTGAGATTGAGTTGAGAGATTTTTCAGGCTAGACGAAAAAATAAAAGGATAGATCTGTCAAGTCGAGCTGTATAGGATTGATATATCGTGTAGCTACCATACAAATTATAGTTATTTATATAAATAACATGCATATAAAATTTCATCAAAATCGGACCACTACTTTTATAATATACAGATTCCATAGGAACACCTCCACCAACATTCTTGGTTGAAACAAAGCTATAATACCCTTCTACCCGATAGGTAATATCCATTGATACATAGTTTTTATTCCAAATTTCTTATCTGAAAAGTAAAAGTCAATTACGTTTGAAATGCTTATTACCTGTGATGCTACCGGTGCCTCTGAGCAGCATATTTTTTTTATAGCACTGTATCTGTCATCTCGACTGCTCGGGCATATGCAAACAGCCATTTGAGTTTCCGTACTTAGATTGCGGCGTAGGGCATCCACATAGGTGTCTACGCGATCTACTTCCAACGACACTATTTTTGGTTTACAGATTTTCATTCCAAAACTTTCACAACATCTTTCCATATTATTAACCAATGTTGTTGCTGATCGTAAGTCATTTTTATGATGAATTAATATCCATTTTTTTAAATCAACGACTTCCAAAATTACATTGTTTGAAACATCTTTGGAAAATTCTGTCATTATCCCGACAGAAACAGATTTTTTTGCGAAGTAGATTTTCTCCGAGTCAATTTTACGACCCACCAAACTTTGATCATTTTTTACGAGAGATAACCCCCATTTTTCCAAAATTCCTTTCGCTTCGTGATTTTCTGATACATTTTTGATAAAATTATTAAGGGCTAACATACGTTGATTTGGCGAAACACTGCTGCAACTAGAAATCTCCCGCATTAGTTTTTTATCAGAACGAACCTCGTCGTGAATGCCTGTTAGGAAACAAAGCTCCGGTATTAAGCAAAAAAGTATATTATCTGAATTTGAAGAATCATTTCTTTTAGAGTGCTTTACACTAATAAGCAATGGTTGTCTCTCATCTCTTATATTAATGTTGTGGTGACTTTTATAATATTCAAGATAACTGCATGAACCAGTTCTGGACTCAAACTTTGAGTGGGGGTTCTGCGAAAAACATATATCATCGATTTTATATGTACGATTATTATAGCGTGTTAAGACAATATTTCCAATAAACATTTTTTTTTGCTTTGTCTTGGTAAGCAGTTTTGTCGTGTTGGTAGATTTCAATCAGCATATCTAGAACTGTTTTTTGACAAAGCAAACGATGCGATACATCACAGCACAACATTAGTCCTCCATCATATACGTCCACAGCTGTTACGAACCCTGGCCACACTTCTAACTTTGCCATGGGAATAACTTTTGGTTGCGAAGGATCAAAATGTTTTCGATTAAATTTGATAAAATTTAAGGTTTTCATAACTCGATCAAATAAAACATTGTACAATTGTATACAATTTTTTAAAGATTCTTTTCTTTTAAATAGGAGTCTGATTTCTATCTCAGTACTTTCTACAGTTTTAGAAAAAAGTGTAGTCAAATCATCTTGTAGCAAAATCGGCAAGTACAAAGTGGAACCATCAAAAATTTTAGTTTCTCCAATTCGTTCTTTATGTTCATTTAAATATTTGACTCTTAAATGGGAAGAATCAATTGGAGGATTAAAACTCACTTCATACATGTAAACTCCTTTGTCTTGTTCAAATTTGAGTTTTATAAAATTACAAACCAAGTTCACCGGTGTACCTAAATTAAAAGAATATCAAAAACATTTAATTTCATTACTAGAAAACAAGAATACATTCGGCGTGCCGATTTTTATTTATTTTTTAAAAATCTTAATTTCTGACTGCTAGTTAAAGCTAGTTTAGTTGTAATATAAACTCAAATATTGGAAGAACTTATAATTCCTCGCACCACATACAATCACACAAGTGCACAACAACTAAAGCGAAGCGTCGCGACCAGAGCTGCCAGCTACCCCTCACAAAAAACGGTAGATGAAAATACGAAAAAAATGGATAGACCAGAGGGGAAAAAGACAAAAAACAGAACAATAGGTTTTTAATTAAAAACGTCACACATCTACGCAAAAACTCGGGCTTATTACGATTGAACATCTCCAAACACTGCTCCGAATCATCAACTCGTCGCTGTTTTTGGTTAAAAGTCAGCTTGCGCGGTACCCACTTTGCACAGATCTTTCTTATACCCAAATATTCGTGAATATAATTCATGTACACGTTCCGTCGAAATAGAGTGTCTGTGTTCGGAAACTCGTTATCAAGCCAAGTTTTTGATTCTGCTGAATTTTTATACCCTTCGACCATTGAAAATGGTCAAAAAAGGGTATACTAACATTGTGCAAATGTATGTAACAGGCAGAAGGAGGCGTGGCAGACCCCATAAAGTACATACATTCTTGCTCAGGATCACTAGCCGAGTCGATTGAGCCATGTCCGTCTGTCTGTCCGGATGTCCGTCTGACCAGATGAACACACAGATTGCAGCTACTTATTATAAAAGCTAGAGACACCAAATTTATAATGAAGGTTCCTATATACTCGGCGCAGATCAAGTTTATTTCAAATGTTGGGTGCCACGTCCACCGCCCCCGCAAATCAATAATTTAATTTTTGAATTCAATTTATAAGCGCTGTATAAAAGATACAACTTTCTGACTGCAACATATACTAAGCTGAGTGAAATATCTCCGTATTCTCTAAATTACAATCCAATCGGACAGTAAACACAGAAGTTATTTAAGAAAGTAAGAGAATAAAACTAAGTGCTGTGTCAGCTAACAAGGGAGGCGGGAGAGCGCGAAGCGCGAGCGCCATCTGTCGGAAATAATTTTCAAGCATGTGCCTATGTGTATGTGTATGAATTGAACAAATTAACTACACTAGATCATGGGTCGAAGGGTATCCCGCTGTCGCGTGCCGCGCGATTGTTGCTTTTCTTACTGGTTTCCCTTAAAAACAACAGTATTTTATGAACACGAAATTCATTTTTATCCATTTTCTTTACAATAAAAGTGAAAGTTCCTTTATGAGAATGGTATAACGCACAAAATAATGATCCAACAATTGTCAACTTTATACACGCGTCTTTTGAAGGGTCAACTGAGAAAAATATTGATAGAATTCTAGTAGCTCTATCTATGTGTCAGACCAGGGACGTATTAATGTTTTGTATATGTGCATGAATTTAACAAATTAAACTACACCGGAACATAGGTGGAAGGGTATTTCAATGTCTCGTGCCGTTCGTCTCGTTTTGATTGGAACTGGAAAGTTTTTCCTAAAGTCAGAACTGGTCTTTATACAAAAACATTCATTTCTGAGTAAATTTTGTTGCAATATCTTGACAAATAACAAAAATCGGCCATTAGTTTGTATGGTAGTTGTATAGCTCGTTACAACTTATACTTATATACAGCGTGCAGCAATAAGAAACATGTGTACCAAGTTTCATTGAGATAGCTCTATAACTGAGAGAGTAGTTTGTGTTTCAACAGACGGACACTCGGACAGACAGACAGTGCTAGTTTGATTCCTTTGTTGATGCTGATTTACAATATAAATACTTTATAGGGTCGGAGATTTCTTTTAAGGTGCGTTGCAAACTCCTGGGCAAAATTAATATACGCTCTGATGAGGAATGAAAATGCGTGTGCATAGAAAAAAAAGACCCGCGTTTGTTTACAATATCCATGCGATCAAGGTTTATGTAATAACTTCTGTGTTTATTGTCCGATCGGATTGATGATATGGAGATATTATAGTAATCCAAATATTGCCAAATTAGAAAATTCTACCTTTTACAAATATAATTGAAAATTGTAATTTTCGATTTTCGGGGTGGCTCCCAACATTTGAAATAATCTTGATCTACGCATAAAATAAAGAAACCTTAATGTCTTTAACTTTTATAATAGCTGAGATATGTGTGCTTATACTGGACAGACATACAGACATGGCTCAATCAACTCAGCTAGTGATCCTGAGCAAGAATATAACATATGTCCACTTACCATTGAGACTTACATGAGACGTTAATTTTAGAGTATAAACTAACACACAGATTGCGCTCAACTCACTTCTTAAGTCCAACAGTGTTTCGACTGAAATGTCATACTCATTTTACCCTGCAGTTTTTAATCAAAAGTTCGCCAATTTGTTAGTAGTACTCAGTACAAATGAAATTATGAATTTTTTTAAAAGATAAGCCGTGCGATTTTTTTCGTGTTTTAAAGAATTGCTGCAATGGAAAATAACCCAAAAATAAGGTTATACCTGGTCGACCATCAAATGGTTGGTCAATGAATCCGCAAATTAGCAGGAAAATTTTGATTTGCAGAATCTGTCGTTCAAAATATGTATTTTGAAGAAAAACGACGTAATATATGGTTAACGTTAACGCAAGCATCATAGTAAACAGCACAACAATTTGAAAAAATACCAAAGTGCTACCGTGCAGTTCGTAGTGAATAATGGATTTACTAAACAATCAAAGCTCCATCAAAGATGATGTTATGGTGAATTCAACCGTAGTTCACTCCAAGACGAATTTCGTAAAGGTGTACGTCAAATGATATTGCAAGATCGTCATGTGACCTTTCGTGAGATTGAGAAAACCGTAGTCATTAATGGGACCAGTCAGTATACATTCAATATTGCATGAACATTTGACAGTTAAAAAATTTGATCGCGTTGGATTCCACACAATTTGTCGATCGCTCAAAAAAAGGCTCGTGTCCATTGGTCGAAAAATGTTCGAAAAATACGATCGCAGTGCTTCGAAACACGTCTATGAACCCGAAAATAAACAGCAGTCAACTGTATATGTGTTTAAAGATGAGCCAAATCCAACTAAAGTGTTGTTTTTTCGGAAAAACTGCACATATCGCAATTGTATCACTAAAACAACGCAGAACAATCAATTCTCAGTGGTACACAACCATTTGTTTGCCAATTGTCTTCCAAGAAACCAACCGCCGAAGACGGACCATTCTTTACCACGAAAACGCGAGCTCTCACACATCGGCTCAAACGACAGCATTTTTGCGTTGAAAAGTGTATAGATCTTAATGGGGAATATTTATAAAATAATAAACTGATTTTCGATGATTAATATGTCTATAACCCCGAAACATAGAATGCAACCCCCGTACTAACATATGAATATGCATGAAATCGAAATCACATAATACACTGATAACTGTACTTAAATATGCACCACGTTTTGGGCCGATTTGACTTTTGCTATTTTGGTAATCTTGCTATAATGGACGTGATCTCTGTTTGAGCTGGAAAAAGTAATAGAAACAAGTCACAATTCCGCATATATTTTGCATTCTTTTTCTTTTAGTTTAAAAAAAGTGTAAGTTCAGCTAGTTATTACTAATTTTGGAAAAATATTTCATTCAATTTGACTTTTACATAAAGTATGGGATACTGCTTACGTTTAGAACAAAATATTGTCAAAGTTCTTCCTTATTTTTTGGTTTAATGCCTTTAACTATATCTTAGCAATACTAATGTGGTCAAAACAAAAGGTGACTTTTTAATTTAGGCTTCTGGGTTAACAATTGCGGGCAAACGCTTATATTTTTATGTTGTGAGTACTGTTTCTGATTGTGACTTTTAGATTTTTACTTGTTAGATTTTGATAACCAAAGATGAGCCGTTAAATTTTGTTTGTAGAACGTAATTTCGGATGGAAAAAGTTGAGAAGTGCTGTAGAAAGCCTTTGGAGATTAGTCTCTGTCGGCAAAGAATGTTGACAAGTGGTATAACGGTGTCAAAGATCATCGACTGAAGACTGTTTTTCTTGAGTATTGAAGTGTGGTGCCTTAAAAATTTCTTCTAACAGGTTAAACTGTTAACTAAGAATATTAGTTATGCGTCACTTGGGTGAATCTTTTGGCAAAAACAGGCCGTATTTATGGAAAACAACTCTTAGTTTTGCAGCAAGACAGTGCACCGTCTCACAATGCACTCCTTCTTCGTGACAATTTTGCCAAAAAACCAACTCATATAGCACTGTGCGACTTTTGACTTTTTAAAAATCTAAGGGGACAGAGTTTTGACGCGATCTGCGACATAAAAGCACATCGAAAAAGGTTCTGAGGAACATCTTAAAAAAGGACTTTTTGTCTGTTTTCAGGATTGTGAAATCTTTGGCATAGGTGCATTGCAACTGGAGGGAATTACTTTAAAGGCGATTTTATAACAAAAGTCACCTTACTTTTTGCCCTACAGAAGTATTTCAAGCATGTTTGGGCTCATTACACTGCCCAAAGATTCCCAAAATATCAAAAGTCAAATCGACGCAACTTGGCTTATATTAAATTACAGTTATTATTACAATTACATATAGTATTTGTACATAATGAAAAATTTAGTTTTTCGTCCAGGTTCAAGTGTTGTTTCTATTATTTTTCCTATCAGTGTATATGCTTAATGGGGCCTGTTACATGCAATTGCATAAAGTAAGCATACCTTTTTTTGTTTTTTATTTTTTGTATTTCATAAATTTATGTTATTTAGCATGCTCTATCGATATGTTCTAATGGTTTTTATATGTTGGAAATGTGCCTAATCAAAAAAAAAAATGGCTGTATTAACTAGCATTTCTGATATATTTGTTCTTTGGAAGTGTTCCTTTTTATGATTGAAAATTGAAATAATAAACTGCGATAACGATTGGTATTCAAAATATGTGGTTGTGCGTCAATTTAGAGAACAATAATATTCAAATTGAATCATAAAACCTTTAATTTAAACAATAAAAACACTACAGATTTCAGGATATTAAATATAAGGATAATCCCTAAAAAGAATTACCCGGCAGCCAAGCAGCGCTTCATGAAGAAAATCTTTTTTCCGATCGGATTGATCGGATGGGAGCATTTGGGGCATTAGTAAATATAGCATTCATCTATAATTTTAATGTTTCGAGCTATTCTAATCGCTGAGATCGGCGAGTTCATCCAAACGGATACACAATCAACTTAACAACTGCTCCTGATCAAGAATTTGCATATGTATATACCATGTGCGGTCTTAACATACATGCCTACTTTAGCCTGTTACATAAATTTGCATAAAGTTAGTATACCCTTTATTGACCATTTTCAATGGTCGAAGTGTGACAAAATAAGGGATAAGGATAAGGTTTATACTTTTACTAAATTTATTTGGAATTTCACACCATTGCTACCTTTCGAAATCATTAATTCCCATTTTTCACAGTTGGTAAAAGTAAAACTGGACGGTTTTATAAAATTCGGAAAGTCTAGCCTTTGTGAAATCTTAGTCTAAAAAGCATTAGGTATAACTTTAATTTAAATATTTATTATTATTTATTACCTTTTATGCCTTGCGTAAGATTAGGGCAAAATAGTCCATTGCGAGAAGTGTTTTGTGGGTAATTATCGGATGTCGTGTGCTCATCAAATGTTTCACATGTTTTCACAACTTTTCTTTGAGAGTTGCATTTAAAGCAGTGTAAAAAGTTTGCCCGACCGCGACCCATTGAAACATTGACTTTTTCAAAAGCGGATGTGAGGTCTTTTGAAATCTCATTCCTACCAATTCGTCGGTATTCTCCACTTGAAAGAGAATGTTCTAAATCCAACCCACTGTCTTTACCTATTTCTCCACTAGAAATAGAGGGCTCAGAAGCGTCAGTCGCTTTGTGGAATAAAGATAACAAATTTCCTCGACCAGACATGTTCTGAAAATAATTATTGATATAAGTACAGTACGATTATAAAACTTATTATTTGAATAATTATTTTATTATTATTACTTATTATTTGATTATTTTAGTTGTACAACTTTTTGAAATAATAAGGTCCTGAGGGTTATTGTATGTAGTTACGTATTCTTTTGCAGAGGTTATATTTAATTTGACGAAGAGTTTGCAACACACCTTAAGAGACATTTTCGACCCTATAAAATATATATATACTCTAAATCAGGTGTCGAACAAGCCTTCTGTCTGTAGAAACTCCAATTAACCTGACACATAACTAGATAGCGCTACTACAAATATATAAATATTTTCTTAGTTGGCGCTAACCTTTCAAAAACTCGTGTATAAATTTGACAATTGTGGGATTGTCGCAGTGGACGACCAAAAGAGATGGTTACCAACGAAAACAGCAAAAATAAAATCCTATAGGCCGAAATGATTTTGAATGACCGTAAATTGAAATTCAATAATATAGCAGACACTCTAATGATATCGACGGAAGGTGTACATTATATAATTCACGAATATTTGGGAATGAGAAAGATCTGCGAAAGTGGGTGCCGCGCCAGCTCACTTTTGACCAAAAACAGCGACGGGTTGATGATTCGGAGCAGTGTTTAAAGATTTTCAAGCATAATAGGCCTGAGTTTTTGCGTCGATATGTGACAATGTATGAAACATGGCTCCATTATTTCACTCCGAAGTCCAGTCTGACCAACTACCAAAGCGGCAAAGCATTCTCATGGCATGATATTCATACAACAAAGTTTTGCAAATTTTATGGTGGACCTAGCATCGAAATCATATATCAAGATTTAAACAAATTTAAGTTAGTTTCATCATACCACAGTATTTTGTTCCAATTTTGCCGCAGCGTGTATCGATTTGCAAAAGACATACTTTCAACGATATACATATTTCTCACTTAACGGCTTTAAAATTTAATTTTATTTAAATTTTTTTCAATCGGTCTATTTCTTATTGTCCGACTATACACAGTTGCCTGCAAGGTATTCTTGAAGTCCATCGACGAAAATAAACCGGTAAAAAGTGAGTTGATCGTATCAATACGAAAAAATTATGTTTGGACTGGGCGAGATCTTTAGAACAACAGGGGGAAAATTATATATATATATTATATATTATATATATATTATAGATTATATATAGAGCTTTTAAATTTTTTTTCGTCCTATTAGATATAAGACGGATACTTGACAGATTTGACGCATTTAAGATGGACAACGAATAAGATCATATTCGTCATATAATGTTATACGAATTCCACAAAGGAAAAACTGTGTGAATAAAACGTGAACAAATCAACTGCGTTTCGTCGTTTGAGAAAGGTTGGGTACACTTTGAATAAAACAAAGTGGGCCGTATGGCAACAGCAATTTCTTTGCTTCGACGGATCCACACCGAACCGTTTTTGGATCGGCTCGTGACTTGTGATAAAAAAATGGATGGAAGAACATGAAAACAGGCACACGAAGGGGCGGAAACGCTGTTGAAAGGAGGACTGCATTGGTTGAGGTACTGCTGCGCATTTGGTGGGATATCAGTGGTGTGATCTATTTTGAGTTCTTAGCAGCAGGCGAAATGACCGATAAGCATTATCAGCAATTGGTCGAATTGAGGAAAGCAGTCGAGGAAAGAAGTCCGATTTGGCCAATCGTAAAGGAGTTCTTTTCCATCATGATAACACCAGGTTGTTGTTGCAAAACCAACCCTGGCTAAACTGAAGGAGATGAATAGCGCATAGAGATGGGAATAGTAGTAGATAATCAGTAACGGTACTGAAAATTCCACAAAAGTTTGAAAGTTCTCTTTTATTATGCTTTGTCTATCCTTATTTTGCTTTTGTTCATTGCATATTAGTTAAGTATTCCTTTATTAATAATATAGTAAAAAAAATACTAACGCTACAGTCAGGTGCTGACTGTATAAGGCCATGGATTATCATATTATACCGTAATAAAAATTTTAACGGTATGGAATCGCCGCCCGAATATTATTAGAATAAAATAAATAAAAAAAATAAAATAATAAATAATTAATAAATAAAAATTCGCACCCGCCTCAACCGGGGGAGTTGAACACACGCACTCTCTCACAGCCGTCCGCCACTCTAACCACTCGGCCATTGCCTCACTCCTTGGCCTATCGGCAAAGCTGCATTGTCAACCAATTTTTTTACCATACAATGCAAATAAAAAGTTTAAAATGATGTGTGTCTAGATTTGAACTTCGGTATGCTTGCGTAAATTAGGTCTGCTTAAGTATAAATGTATGTTCAAAGTGAGTTTAATTCGTATCATATCTCACTTATTAATAGTCCGATTTATATGAAATTTTCACAATACGCCCGTGGCAAAGTATTTGTCATGTAAGATATACAACTTTGGTTGTTGAGCTAATATTGTAGTTTTTAAATAGTTATTACTGATTTACGGAGGCGGGAAGGGGCGTGTCCAAATTTTAAAAAAACTTTGAGACACTGCAATATATACGTATGTTGTCGCAAAATTTGATGACTCTAGCTCTTATACTTTCCGAGATCCAGGTGTTCATACAGACAGACAGACGGACAGACAGACATGGCTCAATCGACTCGGCTACTGATACTGATTCAGAATATATATAGTTTATGGGGTCGGAGATGCCTCCTTCTGCCTGTTACGCACAATTCCGTTCCGACAAACACAATAGTCCATGAATTTTTTTAAAATCCATGGCCTAAAAAAAGGTGGTTGTCTAGAAGGGCTAATCGCTAATCGCTACGTGAATCCCCTGAATCCAAATAAGTTAAAGTTTAAAAGATATTAAAAAAAAAAAAACAAAAACATATAAAACAGGGGTTGACACTTTGCTAACACTTCGTTAAACAACACTTTTAACATGAATTTGATGCGTGTGTGTGTGTAGTTTTGTACACTATCAATTTATATTTCTTTGCGAGCAAATTTTAATTCTGCATAATTTTTTTACTTACGATTTCTCAGCAGCCGGATTCAAATTTATATTTTGTAAATATGTTAAGCTTAATCGCGGATATTTAACGTCGCGATTAACCAACAGCCCTTCTTCTAGACAATTACCAAAAAAATTAAGAAAATCCTAATTGTTAGTAACAAATTACTTTAAACGTAAATTATAATTGCATCTTTTCACAAAGAATAAGTTGACAAACTGTACATACAAACATGGACATACATATTATAAATGTATGCAAAAATACTGACTTAAGACAATGGAATTTTTTGATTGAGCTTTATCAAATACAACAGTCTTCACTGCATGGAAAAAAAATTAAAAGATTGTATTGCCAAGATTTAAACAGAAAATAAAGTTGTTTATTTTCTGTTAACAATAATTAAGTTCGCATCAAAATACATACATACATGCACATGTACACTTTGTATTTATATGCGGACCAGTACACTTCAATATGTATGCATATATGGGCATACATACGTACATATGTGTAATTACTTGAATATATGTATGTACAAATGTATAACAGCTTGTGTTTAGAAAACTTAATTTGATTAGAATGTTTTGAATATACATACCTTCTAAAAAACGATCAATTATACTGAAAATGGTCCAGAGAAATAAATCGAAAATATGCAGTATGTACATGTGTGCGCATTGGCAACTATGTATATAATAAACGATGTTAAAGTTTGTTAGCGATGCTAAACGCTGTGACGATGATTTTGATGTGAATAAATAAAAATGCATTTAGTTGTGAAAACGTGTTTAGAAATTATTAATGGTTGACTGAAATCAGAATAAATGACATCAGATTGATAATTTTTCAAAAAACCTTTAATAACAAAGAATGTCAGCTCAAGCGAATTTGTCGTGGTAAAACGAATCCGCGTTGAAAAGGAGATATTGAGGATCTACAAAAATGATACAAGTAAGAATTTGTGCTATCGTAGTCACGATAGTTATCGATAAATTTATAAATGTAACGCGATATATTGTAAGTTGCAGTACTAAAAAGCTGAGTAAGAAAAGTACTACAAGAATGAATGTATAATTTCGCCATCTATAATTTTATATTACAATAAACGTATAAAAGTTTATATGTAATAAATTGGCGACGAGGATAAAACCTAGCAGACAGCGGGTTTTCTATAATAAAACGGCTAAGGTGTGTCAAGATCTGCGTTTTTACAGTAAAACAGCAGGATCATGATGACCACCAGTACAACATGTTTTAATTTTGATGCGTTCTATCCTAATATTACAACGTTTGGACGTTGGGTGAAGTGTTTAGAGACGGGGATGGAAATATATGGATGCGATCAAGCGAAAAGTGTTGTTGCATTATTTGGGAGCGGCAACGTACATTCTCTTGTGTGATAAGGTAGCTCCACGCAATCCCGAGGAATTGGATTTTAAGGGCATTACGGATTTTCTAGCAGAGCATTATAATCCAAGGCCAAACGAAATGCTGCAGTTAGAGAAAGTTATAAAAATACTAACGCTACAGTCAGGTGCTGACTGTATAAGGCCATGGATTATCATATTATACCGTAATAAAAATTTTAACGGTATGGAATCGCCGCCCGAATATTATTAGAATAAAATAAATAAAAAAAATAAAATAATAAATAATTAATAAATGAAAATTCGCACCCGCCTCAACCGGGAGTTGAACACACGTACTCTCTCACAGCCGTCCGCCACTCTAACCACTCGGCCATTGCCTCACTCCTTGGGCTATCGGCAAAGCTGCATTGTCAACCAATTTTGTTACCATACAATGCAAATAAAAAGTTTAAAATGCTGTGTGTCTGACGCTAGATTTGAACTTCGGTATGCTTGCGTAAATTAGGTCTGCTTAAGTATAAATGTATGTTCAAAGTGAGTTTAATTCGTATCATATCTCACTTATTAATAGTCCGATTTATATGAAATTTTCACAATACGCCCGTGGCAAAGTATTTGTCATGTAAGATATACAACTTTGGTTGTTGAGCTAATATTGTAGTTTTTAAATAGTTATTACTGATTTACGGAGGCGGGAAGGGGCGTGTCCAAATTTTAAAAAAACTTTGAGACACTGCAATATATACGTATGTTGTCGCAAAATTTGATGACTCTAGCTCTTATACTTTCTGAGATCCAGGTGTTCATACAGACAGACAGACGGACAGACAGACATGGCTCAATCGACTCGGCTACTGATACTGATTCAGAATATATATAGTTTATGGGGTCGGAGATGTCTCCTTCTGCCTGTTACGCACAATTCCGTTCCGACAAACACAATAGACCATGATTTTTTTTAAAATCCATGGCCTGAAAAGGTAAAGCGTGTGCTGAATTTTTAGTGGCTTTACGTCCCATGTCGGCGGATTGCAATTTCGGCGAATATTTAATGCAGCTGCATCGGGCATTTGAAGAAGGTTTGTTTCAAAGGAAAGAACAAGGAGGAATTGTCAATGATAAACAACGTTAATGAGAAAAGTAAAAACAGGGCAAAATTGTATATAATTGCAATGTAAATAACAAGATTGTCGAATTGGAGATTGACACAGGCTCGGCGGTAGCGATTATGAACTTGCAGGATGGCAAGAAGTGGTTTGCAAAGGCAAAAGTGCAGAAATTTGACACGGAACTGATTAGCTAATGCGGAAAATCGTTGGATTGCGTTGGATTTGTATTTGTAAAGGTAAAATCCGAGAACGGTGCAGCAGATGCAAAACTGTACATTTAGCTTGTGGAAAACTTAGCAGTGAGAGTGGAGAAGTTACGAGAAAGAACAAAAACTGACGATGAACTCAAGGTATTAAGGCAATGTCTGAAGTATGGTCAAGATGATTCAGGGATGGATAGATATGGTATTCCAATGCTTGAGTTTAGTACACATAACGGTTGCATAATGAGAGGCATTAGAATATACACACGTCGGCAAAAGTATTTTGCCATCTGCAGTCTCTGAATAACATGTCTTGACATGTCATGCACCTTCGCTAAACGGCATTGAACGAATGCAGCAATTAAAGAGCGCAATTACAGCTATAATTGAGCCAAATATTTTTTCAATTCCTCTTTGTGCTCAGCTTGTGGAAGTAAAAATATTAGGGGAGAGAGAATTTCACAACGGCATAATTATTTTGTCATCGAGTAAATCAGTCGCTTTTATTGGCAAATTTGCAAGTGAGTACAATATTTTTGTTGTTTTTCGAAGTATTATAACAAATTACTTCCATAACAATTGTTTTTACAGTTAAAATGGTAAAATTGTAAACTAATATTAGAACAGAAATAGTGACAACGTTTGATTTGGGTATTTCCATAAAAAAATCGCAAAAGAATATTATTTGTCACGCCAACCTGTGTATTATCAACTAAAAAATACAAAAACATTAAAAACATCAATAATTTGCATCGATCAGGCAGAAATCGTAAGACAACCGAAACGAGGACAGTTTGATTTTGCGACAAATTAAAAAGGATCCATTAAAAACGCCGAAAATGGTTGCTTTGGAATAGAATAAGGACAACAGAGTTTCAATTAGTGAAAGGACAATACGCAGGCGGTTAAAACAAACTTAATTTAAATACCAATATTACAAGACATATCCAAAAAGTATGTAAATAAGCCGCCTGCATTTTGGGGTAATGTTCTTTGGACTGATAAAAGTAGTTTCGAATACCATTCATCGCCTAAAAGGTTTTTGTACGAATGGATACAAAGATTCGCAAAAAATGTATCCCCGTTCGGCAAAAAGTAAGTCATGGTGGCAGAAGTGTTATGTTTTGGGGTAGCGTATCGTTTAATGGGGTCGTAGATTTGGTACCTATCGAGGGATCCATGAACCAACAAAAGTATTTAGAAGCCTTGAATAATTACGCATTTCCTTCTGGCGATAAATTGATCGGGGAAGTATCGCCCTCCAACTGGATAACGCACCATGTCACACAAGCAAGTTAATCAAAAAGTTTTTGTTAGAAGTTGGAGTGGAAACGCTGGATTGGCCACTCCAAAGTCCAGATGTGAATATTATTGAAAATGTATGTATGTATGTAAAACATAAGCGATCAGCTGATTTAACAACAACAAGAGATGAAACCATTATGGAAGTACAAAATGGCTGAAAGGACATTTTAACTGATTATTTCCAAACTTTAGTTAATTCGGTACCAACATGACTCCAAAAGGTTATAATGCAAAAGGTGGTTTTATTTTTTATTAATCTTATGATTAAAAATTATAAAATGAAGTTTTTGCTGTAGTAAGACGTGCAAAAGCGAAATGTCAAATACTTATTGCGTCTTAACTGCGATATATTTAGTATAAATTACAAAAAAAAATACTAAATGGATACGAAAAATCCCAAATTATTATTTTGTTATGTTTGTACAGTATATACAAATTGAAGATAAAATACCTAATTATTTTGATCTATTTTCTGAGCAATTTTACCATCTATAATTTTATATTACAATAAATATAAACAAGTTTGTATGTAAAAGAAGTTATAGCATTCTTGAAGAATTAATTTGAATGCAAAAACTTAAGAAGTATCAGCTAACAAAGCAAATGTCGATGAACAATTTAGATTTATCTCTTTTTTGACCTGTTATTAAGGGGTCAGAACGCAAAAGAAGTGTATTCATTAAATCGATATTCGTCAATATGCGAGACATTTTTTTTGAGTATGTTGAAGCCGGCACTTCTTTATTTCCTTATTGTTGGACCTCCGCAGCTTCTATTGAAAGCTCTCCAATCGACAGCAACGCATGATCTATCACCTTCGCACCGTGAATTAAAATGTTATGCACTGTTGCTGGATGATAATACCATGAACATTTTTTCGAAAATCATCGTTTATGTTACCAATGCATGCATGTCAGCTGATTGAATGCTATGAATATGTTATGTTATGTTTATAACAGAATACTGCTAAATGTTAATTCTTTCTAATAAAACATTCGCACAGTGAAGACGTACGCGCGTTTCTCTTTTATTTTACGACTCTCCGCGTCCGGGCTACTGCTGCGGCAACAAACACAAACCAATAGGTTATGGGCCCAGGTTTCGTCCTACCCTAGATGGAGGTGTTATAAACTTAAAAGTGTTTATGTGGTAAATGAAAAAATAGTCACGGATTATTTTTGGGACAATTTTGCTTTGCCATAAAGCACTGTCGGTAACAGGTGGGAAACAGCAGTTCAGCTTATTAAATGCATTGGATGGCAGCAGCTTTAAAAAGTTCAAATGGATTTTGGACAGTGGAGCAACGAGCCATATGTGTTGCGAGAGGCAGATGTTCACAAAGTTTGAGAAGCATACGGAAATGATCGGTTTGGCGGATGCCGGATTTTTGCAAGCAGAAGGCATAGGCATTCTGAAAGTTAACAGAGCTGGAGGTCTATACACGATAGAATGCAAACATAACAGATGTTATGCAGCTGTTAACGCGGATGCGTTGCTTTGGCATAAACGGTACGGACATTTGAATTACGCAAGTCTTATGGATATGGTCAATAAAGGATTAGTTCGAGGAACGGATAAGATTGATGTCCCAAAGAACACATCATGCAAGACGTGTATGATCAGTAAAGTGCATGTGCAGCCCTTTCCGCAAGCGAGCGAAAGTCGTGCGCAGGAACTGCTGGAATTAGTGCATACAGATGTATGTGGTCCCAACTCAATCAATTGGCGGATCCAGGTATTTTCTGACGTTCATAGACGATATGTCACGGCGGACTAATGTGTATTTCCTTAAGGGCAAGGATGAGGTCTTTGACAAGTTTATGGAGTACAAAAATCTAGTGGAGCGGCAGACGGGAAAAAGGCTGAAATGCGTACGAAGTGATAATGGACGAGAGTATGTCAACAAGAAATTCGATGAATATTTCAAGGAAATGAGAATTGCACGGCAGTTGACAGTGGCTTATACTCCACAACAAAATGGTGAGGCTGAACGCGCCAATCGGACGTTGGTGGGAATGGCCAGATGCTTATTGGTACAGCCAGGATTAGGTCAAGAGTTATGGACAGAGGCAATATACACAGGTCATATACACAGGTACCCACTAGGTCATTGATCGGAAGGACACCAATGGAAGCATGGACTGGTAAGAAACCCAATATCAGTCATCTAAAAGTTTTTGGTTCATTCGCAGTGGCGCTTGACAAAGGTCAACAGAGAAGCAAGTTCAAACCCAAGGGAAAAGAGTATCGAATGGATATTCGGCAAATGCCGACTTTATCGACTTTATGATCCAGAGTTGATGAAAGTAGTCGAGAAACGAGACGTGGTTTTTGACGAGCTTGGACTTTCGGAGCAGGCAGTTGCAGAATGTGTGATGCACAAATTGTCAGTTAACGACTGTCATATAGAGCCTAATGGTGTTGAGAAAGATGAGAACGATGAGATTACATCTAACGACGACACGGATGCGTCTGACACAATGATTGCTACCAAGCAAGGAGTTGGTACTGGAAGAGCAGGCTGTGCGTATTGGACCCGGTCTCCCAAAGAAGAAATATAATTTACTCAGCGCCATGGTTACTGAGAATGTAACTGTTCCATCATCCTATGAGGTGGCGATGAAAAGTCCAGAGGCAACGTACTGGCGTGATGCGGTGGCAAAGGAATACGAATCTTTGATTACGAATCAAACTTGACAGCTTGCAGAATTACCGAAGGAGCATCGGGCAATTGGCAGCGCTTTAAAGCACGGTTGGTTGCGAAAGGTTGTTCATAGCAATATGGCGTAAACTATAAGGATACGTTCTCGACGGTTTGTCGATTGGAGAGCATGCGTTTCATTCTGGCCTTAGCAGCGGAGTTGGAGTTATATTTACATCAGATGGATGTATGCATGGCATACCTGAATAGCGATCTGAAGGACGTAGTATACATGAAGCAACCCCAGGGCTATGCAGAAGGCACTCAATCGGACAAGGTTTTGTTATTGAAGAAAGCATTATACGGACTGAAGGGAATGGAACCATAAGCTGGATAGCGTGTTACGGAAAATTGGATTTGTACCGTGTGACAATGAGCCATGCCTATATAAACAGGAGGCAAGAGGTGACTTATCGTTAATCCTGGTATATGTTGATGATCTCCTTATAGCATGCAAATCTAAGGTGGACTTGATCAATATAATTTTTCTACGTGAGGGAGAAACTGGCGCTATTACTCTTGATAGTTCCCAGTATATCAAGGATTTACTGAAGCGATACGGTATGGAGAGCTGCAGGCCCGCGGCTACGTCATTAGAAGAGGGCATCAGGTGTTGTGCGAGAATGCTCAATGCACAAGGATTGACGTGACAACATATCAATCAATGATTGGAGAGCTGATGTGGCTGGCTCTTACAATACGATCAGATATTTTGCATTCGATCGCAAAATTGGCTCAACGTTATCAGGAACCCCATAGTGAGCACCTTGCAGGCGTGAAGCATGTTCTGCGTTATCTGGCATCAACAGTAAAGTACAGGCTACACTACAGGAAGTGTGGGAAACCATTTGGAGGTTTTGTTGACGCAGATTGGGACGACCGAAAATCCTATACTGGCTACATATATTTCTTAGCTGGAGGTCCGATTTGCTGGAAATCGGAGAAACAACGGAGCGTGGCACTTAGCAGCACTGAGGCTGAATACATGGCGTTATCAGCGGCGTGCAGGGAAGCTTTGGTAATGCGCAGGCTTATCGTTGAAGTCGGTTGCGTTATAGATGGAACTCCAACAGTTGTAAATGGTGTTAACTTGAGTGCGCAGGAATTGGCCATGAATCCTGTACATCATTCACGCAGCAAGCACATTGATGTAAGATATCATTTTGTGCGACAGATCATCAAGGAAGGACATGTTATGTTGCAGTACGTTTCGACAAATAATATGATCGCAGATATACAAACCAAGAACTTGTCGAAAAAGAAGCATATTGAGTTTACGAAATTGTTAAATTTGAAGTAAATTTTGTAAACATGCTTGCATTCAGGAAGGGTGTCGAAAATCATCGTTTATGTTACCAATGCATGCATGTCAGCTGATTGAATGCTATGAATATGTTATGTTAAGTTTATAACAGAATACTGCTAAATGTTAATTCTTTCTAATAAAACATTCGCACAGTGAAGACGTACGCATAGATTTCGAAATTCTGAACATTAATAGAATATCCTGATGCTAAACTTGCAATATCGTTGCGCATCGGGTTATGACTTCTTCATCAATGCCTGGAATCTCAGATGCCAAGCTGGGGCTTCCAAAAAATTTCCTGTATTTCGATCGTTGGAAGTTCCTGTTCCTCCGTCTCTTGGTTTATCAACAATGATTCCCAATTTTTACTTTTCATCAACGTTTTTTGTTAGGCATTTTTCTAATTCATTTATTTCCGTGGGTTTTGCACCGCATATAAAATATTTCATAGAGGGCGTATTGCTTAACGCGTTGCACACTTTACCATCTACCATAGTAAGTTGCAGGCTATGGTTGATGAATAACTTTTTATTGGGAATTTGAAATTCAGTTGGTGTTAGATTCTCTATTTTCTTTTTGAAGCATAGTTATTCTACAACGGCAGTTTCCTTTTTAAATTGAATCCTGACTGGCATACAATAGCGAGTAGAAGATAGTCTCGGGTTTTTCCATATTATTTTGGAGTTACTTTGCTTGTATTCACTGCGACCAGTACTGCCATCAAAGCCCCATTTTCCAATTAATGTTAATTTATCCTCCACACCATCCAGACACTCAATAATCAATTTTCAATAACAGTATTTTGAAGCTGTTAAATAATTGTAGCTGTGTTGTCTAGAAGACTCTGCAGCTCCACTTCTTGACTTCTTGAGTTTGAAAATTTTCTCATAGCTAGGCAATATATTGCACGACGCTTCATTATTTACAAATTTTCGAATTACCAAGTATTGGTGTTTGGTTATACCAGTCTCTATTAAAAGTGATAAAACCTTTTCAATATCTGGTTCAGAAGACTTTGGGATCGGTGGAATGTCTGATAAGCGTAACACAGAAGCTGCAGACTCATCGTTTTTTTCCAGCAGCCCTATCCGACAACGTTTCGTCCTTTTTGAGGACTCAGCAAAGTCAATTTTGGGACGTCCTCGTTCTGCACTTGAAACCTTTGCTTGAAGAGGATCAATTAATATGGTTTCACAAGTGTTCAGCAGTTCGGATTGAAATTTAACAATTAAACTCTTATTGCGTTTGTATTTAGCCCAATAAGCAATAATTTTTTTGCAAATTTAATTAAGACAGTTTTCAAGAATCGTCAACTCAACTACGTAGCCCTTGTTTTTAATGGTTACTGCTGCCAAACCAATCACACTACGTGTTCTTTTCGCATTCGCACCCTGACGTGCATACGCGAAAAAGTGTAGTTACAAGAAGCGTCTGTAGAAAACGATAATAAAAGAATGGGGGAAAAAATAATAAGCAAAATTGTCAACAAACATATTGACAAACACAAATGATGATTACAAAAGAAACATCACAAAAAAATAGAAAAAACCACAGTCGCGCTGCACGCGACAGTGGGATACCCTTCGACCTATGTTCCGGTGTAGTTTAATTTGTTAAATTCATACACATATATGCATGCTTTTAAATGATTACCGACAGATGCCGCTCGCGCTTTGCGCTCGCCCGCCTCCCTTGTTAGCTGATACAAGCACTTGGTTTTATGCACATACTTTCTTAAATAACTTCTGTGTTTATTGTCCGATCGGATTGCAATTTCGAGAATACGTAGATATTTTATTGAGCTTAGTATATTTTAAAGTCAGAAATTGTATCTTTTATACAGCGCTTACAAATTAAGTTCAAAAATTAAATTATTTATTTGCGGGGGCGGTGGGCGTGGCACCAAACATTTGAAATAAACTTGATCAGCTTATAGTACACAGGAGTCTTCCTGCCAAATTTGGTAACTCTAGCTTTTATAATAGCTGAGATCTGTGCGTTCACACAGACAGACGGACAGACAGACATTTTTGCACACTGTGCTTCAGTCTCTTGGCTCTCGACGCCGAAACAGAAAATTGACTTCAGGCTGCCAGCGCGCTGGCCGAACCATTTGCCTGTTGTCAAACTTCACAAACAACGCATACATTCATATGCGAGCTTGTGCATACATAGCACACATACATTGAAACGATGGCTAGCGTAAAGAAATATGCCCATGCTCATCGTTTCGCTGTCGTTGTGCGACTGAGCTGATGCCGTTGTTCGCTGTTTCTGAATTGCTCACCAAAGAGAGCCGATCGCTCTCTTGTGAAACGTTTCGGGCCGGGGGGTCATAATAATCCGAAGACCACTGGGCAGGTACTTTTCGCTGTTTGAGTACTCTATATGTTCATTGCTTAGTGGTTTTACTCTTTCGCGCAATTGGATTTATTTCTTATTTATTTTTTTTGTATTGTTTCTTTCGGTGTGCGTGTTCTAAGTGACGAAAAATTTATAGTGTATGTGTGGTAAGTAATTAAATAAACAAAAGGAAAACGGGAAAATTGACATAGTCTGCAGCGATCACTTGGGACACATGATCAGCTGTTCTATGTTTATGTTTGCAGGCATTGATAAATTTGTTTGCGTTTATTATTTTTGGTAAAGGTTAAATAGCTGCATGCGTCACCGATTTTGTTAAAATTCTTTTTACTGATAAGGCTATATTTATCATGATTTTAGGGGGAAAGAATTATTTGGCGGTCGCTTTTAGTTTTCTTATCAAAATTCAACTAAAAAAAACTAGAAGCGACCGCCAAATAAATCATTCACCTAAAATCATGATAAATATACCATACTCCTATCAGTAAAAAAAATTTAAACAAAATCTGTGACACGTATGTAGATATGAAATGAAAATAAATCTAACTTATTTAAACCAACGATCCATTGGGCCCAAAGGAGAACTGGGGGTAAGTGTTCTTATATTTATTTTATTTTTTTTAGGCCATGGATTTAAAAAAAATTTATGGTCTATTGTGTTTGTCGGAACGGAAATGTGCGTAACAGGTAGAAGGAGGCATCTCCGACCCCATAAACTATATATATTCTGAATCAGTATCAGTAGCCGAGCCATGTCTGTCTGTCCGTCTGTCTGTCTGTATGAACATCTGGATCTCAGAAACTATAAGAGCTAGAGTCATCAAATTTTGCGACAACATACGTATATGTTGCAGTGTCTCACAGTTTTTTAACATTTGGACACGCCCCTTCCCGCCTCTGTAAATCAGTAATAACTATTTAAAAACTACAATATTAGCTCAACAACCAAAGTTGTATATCTTACATGACAAATACTTTGCCGCGGGCGTTATGTGAAAATTTCATTTAAATCGGACTATTAATAAGTGAGATATGATACGAATTAAACTCACTTTGAACATATATACTTAAGCAGACCTAATTTACGCAAGCATACCGAAGTTCAAATCTAGCGTCAGACACACAGCATTTTAAACTTTTTATTTGCATTGTATGGTAACAAAATTGGTTGACAATGCAGCTTTGCCGATAGGCCAATGAGTGAGGCAATGGCCGAGTGGTTAGAGTGGCGGACGGAAAATTAAAAAGACTGTGAGAGAGTACGTGTGTTCAACTTCCGGTTGAGGCGGATACGAATTATCATTTATTAATTATTTATTATTTTATTTTGTTTATTTATTTTATTCTAATAAACTAAAAGGAAAGTTACAGTCAAGCGGGCTGTGATATAGCCGCAACATACAAATTAAATTATTTAATTAAATTTCAATAAAAATAAATAAAATGTTCATTATTTTGTTTTCATATTTTCTTGAGACGCTCAGACGCGTTTTAGCTTGTGCTCCGGTAAAGAAAACTAAAAGTGCAGTGAAGTGAGAACAACATTATAAATAAATAGCGAAAAGACGCTTAGTGCGATGTCAGATCGCACATTATATTGTGTAATAAAATCACACAAAATCTACAACAATATACATTGAAAGCAAATAAAAAAAAACGTAATCCGTTTTGCAATGAGCCAACGCGATATTCGTGCCCAACGCCAACAAGAGCAAGACGAGCGCCGTCTCTCTTCTCTAAGAAACAACGCATACTTTACTATCTTCTCTGAGCAAACTGACAGCCGAAAACTTCTCAAACCGGGCAATGAACCCAATGAAAGTGAACGACCGCGTTCTTGTTCGCCAATGCTAATGTCTTCGGCGTTTGAAACAATCAATCTAACTAGCGCCTCTTCCAAGTCGTGCCAACCGCTCACACCGAGCGAAGAGAGTGCCTACCAAAGAGACTTGTGCTTACCTATGCTCACAAACACTGTGACATCTATCACAACTGCAAGCGCAACAACAACTGCAACGATATCAACCGCCGGCCTAATTTCGTCGACCTCAGCATCTGCTTCGTCTGAACTAGCAACAACAACAAAACACACGAAGTGGAGTGAAGAGTGCGCCTTTCCGATGCCGCACCCGACACCGTGCCAACCGATCGCTTCGGTCACTGCCAATGCCCAGCAAATCCCAGCTGTGTTGATACAAAGCAAATCTAATGCACTCACCGCTGCGTCAACTGCTAGCCCGCGCGAACAGGAACCAAAACAAACACCAAAAAAATGCTCGGCTATACAGACTGGTATGGATCGCTATATCCAAATAAAGCGTAAGTTTAGCCCCAACACAAAGGCTGGTAATCAGCCAAAAATTAATCGCATAAATGCAGTCTTAGCTCTTCCCGAAACCGATCAGCCCGTCGAACTATCTGTAGGGGAAACAAAAGCAGTTAAGCCTCCACCGATATACATAAGAGAGGCTAGTTTAAACGCTCTTGTAGACAAATTAGTTGGTCTCATCGGAAACAACAAATTCCACATAATACCCTTCAAGAAGGGAAACATTAATGAGACGAAATTGCAGATAAAAACAGAATCGGATCACCGCATTGTAACTAAATACTTGGACGAAGCCAAAAAAATTACTACACTTATCAACTAAAAAGTTGCAAGGGACTGAAAGTTGTACTAAAATCCACGGTGCCGTCTACTGAAATAATTGAGGCCCTCAAAGCGAAAAATTTCAACGCTAAAACGGCAATAAACATTTTAAATAGAAATAAAATTCCGCAGCCACTCTTTTAAATTGAACTCGAGCCAGAAAGCAAAAGTCTGGCGAAGAATGAAGTGCACCCAATTTATAAGCTGCAATTCCTGCTGCATCGCAGAATCAGCGTAGAGGAGCCGCATAAACGAAGTAGCCCAGTGCAATGCACTAACTGCCAGGAATACGGGCACACAAAAACATACTGCACCTTGAGGTCTGTCTGCGTTGTCTATAGCGAACCTCATGCCACTGCTAACTGCCCCAAAAATAGGGAAGATACAAAAGCTAAAAAGTGCAGCAATTGCGGTGAAAAACACACAGTAAATTGGAGAGGCTGCATCGTGTACAAGGAGCTCAAGAGCCGCCTAAACAAACGTGGGTTATCAGCTCGTAGTTATAGTAACCCCAATACATACCCTGCTCCACCAATATACCAACAATCAAACATATCCAATCCGACTGCAGTAGAAACCACACATGGAATTTCATTTGCAAGCGCTCTCAAAACGGAACTGCAAGCTCCCAGTCTATTAGCAACAACTTCCCATCCCCCCAACAGTGAAACACATTCTTCCAAATGCTCCAACACAACCCCAACAAGGTGGCATTGAAGCAATACTGATGTCCCTACAGCAAAGTATGAGAGATTTTATGGCATTCATGCAAACCACTATGCAAAACCTCATACAAAACCAAAATGTGCTGATGCAACTTCTTGCGTCCTCAAAAACAACATAATGGCTTCTGTAAGAATAACTCAGTGGAACGCAAATGGCGTTTCACGGCGCAAGCACGAACTCATATATTTCCTACAAGACAAAAATATCGATGTAATGCTCCTAGCAGAGACGTACCAAACAAACAAATATAAATTTCAAATACCAGGCTACACTTTCTACGGAACAAATCATCCAGACAATAAAGCCCACGGAGGAACTGGCATTCTTATAAGAAGTCGTATTAAGCACCACTTCTTAAACTGATTCGAAAAAGACTACCTGCAATCTACTTCTATAGTGTTGAATCTCAGTTGTGGTATAGTGACTCTGGCTGCAGTATATTGCCCACCACGTTTCTCGATCTCTGAAGAGCAATTACTAGAGTTTTTCAACACACTAGGTGAGAAATTTATCGCAGCTGGAGATTACAACGCCAAACACACACACTGGTCTTGTATCGCCAAAGGACAAACAGCTGTACAATGCAGTCATCAAAAAGCAAAACAAGCTCGACTACGTGTAGAGTAGATACTACAGTAGATACTAATAAAATACCAGATTTAATTGATTTTGCGGTAACCAATAAAATATGCAGAAACATTATAACAGCCCAAACGCTTGCAGACTTATCATATGATCATTCGCCTGTCTTAATAGAATTTTTCAATCACGCTCATATACACAATAGATCCCAACGGCTCACAAGCAATTCAACAAACTGGTCAAAGTATAAAAAATACGTATGTTCGCATATTAAACTTTCACCAGAATCAACTACAGAAGAAGATGTAAAGAATTTATCACACACACTCGAAGCTCTCCTAGTCTCAGCGGCCAAGGCAGCGACCCCTGCTGAGAAACACCCTAGGAGCTACAAAAGAACAAACCGGGATATCGAACTGCTAGTGATACAAAAATACTAACGCTACAGTCAGGTGCTGACTGTATAAGGCCATGGATTATCATATTATACCGTAATAAAAATTTTAACGGTATGGAATCGCCGCCCGAATATTATTAGAATAAAATAAATAAAAAAAATAAAATAAAATAGTAAATAATCACTAAATGAAAATTCGCACCAATGCTGTGTGTCTGACGCTAGATTTGAACTTCGGTATGCTTGCGTAGATTAGGTCTGCTTAAGTATAAATGTATGTTCAAAGTGACTTTAATTCGTATCATATCTCACTTATTAATAGTCCGATTTAAATGAAATTTTCACATAACGCCCGTGGCAAAGTATTTGTCATGTAAGATATACAACTTTGGTTGTTGAGCTAATATTGTAGTTTTTAAATAGTTATTACTGATTTACGGTGGCGGGAAGGGGCGTGTCCAAATTTTAAAAAAACTTTGAGACACTGATGACTCTAGCTCTTATACTTTCTGAGATCCAGGTGTTCATATAGACAGACAGACCGGACAGACGGACAGACGGTCAGACGGACAGACGGACAGACGGACAGACGGACAGACGGACAGACAGACATGGCTCAATTGACTCGGCTACTGATACTGATTCAGAATATATATAGTTTATGGGGTCGGAGATGCCTCCTTCTGCCTGTTACGCACAATTCCGTTCCGACAAACACAATAGACCATGAATTTTTTTAAAATCCATGGCCTAAAAACGCAGCCTACGGAGAGAGTGGCAGTCCAGCAGATCACCACAAGCCAAATACAGGTTTAAGATAGCAACGCGTACTCTTGCCAAGGCCCTCAAACTAGATGAATCTCAATCCCAACGTTACTCCTAACAGCATAAAATATTCACTGTGGAGAGCACACAAAAAGCTACATACACCCACGGAAACAATTATGCCACTACGCAGTCCTACTGACAGCTGGCTCCGTAGCGATGAAGAAAAAGCGAGTGCGTTCGCCGACCATCTACAGAGCGTCTTTCAGCCAAACTCTGCAACCAACAATTTCATTCTCCCATCCGCATCGGAAGCCGACCTAGCACCTCAAGAGCCCATCGAGTTTTACCAGAGTGACATATCAAATGCCATCAAAGAGCTTAAACCTCGAAAGTCGTCTGCCTTGGATTTGATAACCCCAAAAATGGTTCTGGAACTGCCAAAATGTGCTATTTTATACATCTGCTCACTATTCAACCTAATTGCAAAACTTGGATTTTTTCCGCAACGATGGAAGAAGTCGGTAATCGTGATGATTCCCAAGCCTGGAAAAAAACAAAACGCAGCCATATGATGATGGACTGATCAGCCTACTATCCTGTCTCTCCAAGCTGTTCGAGAAAGCTCTTTTGTCAAAAATCGGCCCACACCTCAATGAGCACAACATACTCCCACTGCATCAACTTGGCTTCAGAGAAAAGCACGGAACTGTCGAGTAAGTCAACCGCATCACTGCAGAAATTCGTACGGCCTTTGAGAATCGAGAATACTGCACAGCCATATTCCTAGACGTTGCACAGGCATTTGATCGAGTGTGGCTAGCTGGGTTAATATTCAAAATTACCAAGCTCCTTCCACAAAATACGCACAAGCTGCTTAAATCGTATCTTTGTAATAGAGCTTTTGCAGTAAGGTATAACACTAGTATCTCACACGAAGCTACAACCGCTGCTGGAGTGCCTCAAGGCAGCGTTCTGGGCCCTATTCTCTACATCCTCTACACGGCGGACATCCCTACAGACTTTCAGTTGACAACTTCGACGTTTGCGGACGACACTGCTATAGTTAGTCGTTCAAAATGTCCAATAAAGGCTACTGCACAATTAGCCCGCCACTTAACATCTGTAGAGAGATGGCTGGCGGATTGGCGCATACAAATAAATGAAGGCAAATGCAAACAGATAACGTTCACACTAAACAAAGCAAGCTGCCCGGCAGTGACACTGAATAATATATGCATCCCGAAAGTTAACGAGGTGACGTACTTGGGTGCCCATCTCGATAGGAGGCTCACTTGGCATAAACACATAGAAGCCAAAACGCTACATATGAAAATGAAGGCAAGAAGTCTTCACTCATAAACGCTCATTCTCCCCTCCACCTAGAGCATAAAGTCCTGCTGTATAATTCCATTTTAAAGCCTATTTGGACCTATAGCGCCGAACTAAGGGGGAGCGCATCCAGAAGCAACATAGATATCGTCCAGCGAGCACAGTCTAAGATACTGAGAACAATGACTGGTGCACCGTGGTACCTACGGAACGAGAACATCCACAGAGACAATTAAACAATTTGAAAAATTTGAAAAGTTTGAAAAAATTTCAAAAATTTGGTTAAATTGAAAATTTTGAAAAAATTTTAAAAATTGGAAATTTTTCAAATAATTTCAAAAATTTCAAACATTTCAAATATTTCGAAATTTTCCAAAAATTTTCAAAAATTTCAGAAAATTCAAAAATTTGAAAAAATTCAAATATTAGAAAATTTTTAAAATTTGGTCTGTCTGTCTCGTCTGCCTTTTCTGTCTCATCTCTCTGGTCTTTCTGTCTTAAAAAATATCCAAAATTTTAAAAATTTTAATAAAGTCAAAAATTTTAAAAATTTGAATAAATTTGAATATTTTGAATAAATTTCAAAAATTGAAATATTTTATCAAATCAAATATTTTATTTATAAATTTATTTCAAATATTTAAATAATAATAAATAAAAATTTAACATTTTAAAAATTTGGTTTAATTGAAAAATTTGAAAAGTTTGAAAAATTTTTGAAATTATATTTTGAATAAATTTCAAAAATTGGAAAATTTTGAAATAATTAAAAAATTTCATAAATTTCAAAAATTTTCAAAAATTTTGTATGAAAAAAATTTCAAATATTACAAAAATTTGAAAAAATTAAAAAAAAAATTGAAAAATTTGAAACATTTCAAAAATTTAAAACATTTCAAATATTTCAAAAATTTTAAAAATTTCAAAAATTGGAAATTTTTCAAATAATTTCAAACATATCAAATATTTCGAAATTTTCCAAAAATTTTCAAAAATTTCAGAAATTTCAAAAATTTGAAAAAGTTTAAATATTAGAAAATTTTAAAATTTGGTCTGTCTGTCTCGTCTGTCTCATCTCTCCGGTCTTTCTGTCTTAAAAAATATCCAAAATTTTAAAAATTTGAATAAAGTCAAAAATTTCAAAAATTTGAAAAATTTGAATAAATTTCAAAAATTTGAAAACAAATTCCAAAATTTTAATATCTTTAAAAATTTGACAAGTTTGAAAAAATTGAAAAAATTTCACAAATTTCAAAAATTTGAAAAAAAAATTAGAAACATTTCAAATATTTCAAAAATTTCAAAAATTTCAAAAATTTCAAAAATTTCAAAAATTTCAAAAATTTTAAAAATTTCAAATTTAAAAATTTAAAAATTTTCAAAAATTTCAAATATATAAAAAATTTCAAATATATGAAAAATTTAAAAAATTTTAAATATTTTATAAATTTCAAATATTTTAATAACAACTTAAAAAATGTGAAAAATTTGGTTTAATTGAAAAATTTGAAAAAAAAATTTCAAAAATTTCAAAAATTTCAAAAATTTTAAAAATTTCAAAAATTTCAAAAATTTCAAAAATTTTAAAAATTTTAAAAATTTCAAAAAATTTAAAAAAATTTTCAAAAAATTTCAAATATATGAAAAATTTGAAAAATTTCAAATATTTTATAAATTTCAAATATTTCAATAACAATAACAAAAAATTATAACATTTTAAAAATTTGGTTTAATTGAAAAATTTGAAAATTTTTAAAAAATTTCAAAAATTTCAAATATTACAAAAATTTGAAAAAATTGAACAAATTTCAAAAATATTCAAAAATTTCAAAAATTTGAATGATATGAAAAATTTGAAAAATTATAAAAATTTCAAATATTACAAAAATTTTAAAAATTTTAAAAAATTTGAAACATTTCAAAAATGTTAAATATTTCAAATATTTGAAATATTTCAAATATTTCAAAAAATTTAAAAAATTTAAAAAATTAAAAAATTTTAAAAATTTCAATTATTTTATAAATTTCAAATATTTAAATAATAAAAAAAAATTATAACATATTAAAAATTTGGTTTAATTGAAAACCAATATTTTGAATATTTTGAATAAATTTCAAAAATTTTAAAAATTTCAAAAATTTCAAAAATTTCAAAAATTTCAAACATTTCAAAAATTTCAAAAATATTAAAAATTTCAAAAATTTCAAATATTTTATAAATTTCAAAACAAATTCAAAAATTTAAAAATCTTTAAAAATTTGACAAATTTGAAAAAATTTCACAAATATCACAAATTGCAATATTTTCAAAAATTTTAATTATTTGAAAAATTTGAAAAATTACAAAAATTTCAAATATTGCAAAAATTTGAAAAAATTTGAAAAATTTGAAACATTTCACAAATTTGAAACATATCAAAAATTTCAAATATTTTATTTATTAAAAAATTTCAAAAATATGAAAATTTTGAAAAATTTGACTATTTTGAATAAATTTCAAAAATTTTAAAAATATGGAAAATTGAAATATTTGAAAAATTTCAAATATATTATAAATTTCAAATATTTTAATAACAACTTAAAAAATTTTAAAAAGTTGGTTTAATTGAAAAATTTGAAAAGTTTGAAAAAATTTCAAAAATATGAAAAATTTTAAAGATTAGAATATTTTGAATAAATTTCAAAAATTGGAAAATTTTGAAATAATTAAAAAATTTCATAAATTTCAAAATTTTCAAAAATTTGTATGAAAAAAATTTCAAATATTACAAAAATTTGAAAAAATTTAAAAAAAAATTGAAAAATTTGAAACATTTCAAAAATTTAAAACATTTCAAAAATTTTAAAAATTTCAAAAATTTGGTTAAATTGAAAATTTTGAAAAAATTTCAAAAATTGGAAATTTTTCAAATAATGTTCAGCCTACTATCCTGTCTCTCCAAGCTGTTCGAGAAAGCTCTTTTGTCAAAAATTTGCCCACACCTCAAGAGACAACAAACCCCCAAAAACTGGGCTTCAGAGAAAGAGCGGGAACTGTCGAGTAAGTCAACCGCATCACTGCAGAAATCGTACGGCCTTTGAGAACCGAAATACTGCACAGCCATATTCCTAGACGTTGCACAGGCATTTGATCGAGTGTGGCTAGCTGGGTTAATATTCAAAATTACCAAGCTCCTTCCACAAAATACGCACAGGCTGCTTAAATCGTATCTTTTTAATAAAGCTTTTTTCTAAGAAGATAAAACAAAAAAACACAAAAAAAACAAAAAACCCGGGGGGGGGCTCAAAAAAAAAGTTTTTGTTTTATTCTCTACATCCTCTACACGGCGGACATCCCTACAGACTTTTAGTTGACAACTTCGACGTTTGCGGACGACACTGCTATAGTTAGTCGTTCAAAATGTCCAATAAAGGCTACTGCACAATTAGCCCGCCACTTAACATCTGTAGAGAGATGGCTGGCGGATTGGCGCATACAAATAAATGAAGGCAAATGCAAACAGATAACGTTCACACTAAACAAAGCAAGCTGCCCGGCAGTGACACTGAATAATATATGCATCCCGAAAGTTAACGAGGTGACGAATTTGGGTGCCCATCTCGATAGGGGGGCCCCTTTGCAAAAAAAAAAAAAAAGCCAAAAGCTACATATGAAAATGAAGGCAAGAAGTCTTCACTCATAAACCCCCATTCCCCCCCCCACCAAGAGCATAAAGTCCTGCTGTATAATTCCATTTTAAAGCCTATTTGGACCTATAGCGCCGAACTAAGGGGGCAGAAGCAACATAGATATCGTCCAGCGAGCACAGTCTAAGATACTGAGAACAATGACTGGTGCACCGTGGTACCTACGGAACGAGAACATCCACAGAGACAATTAAACAATTTGAAAAATTTGAAAAGTTTAAAATTAAATTGTAAATTGAAAATTTTGAAAAAATTTTAAAAATTGAAAATTTTTCCAAAAAATTTCAAAAATTTCAAACATTTCAAAAATTTACAAAATTTTCCAAAATTTTCAAAAATTTAGAAAATTCAAAAATTTTAAAAATTCAAAAATTTATTTAAAATTTTTAACTGTTTTGTCTCAAGTCTGCCTTCGTTTCTGTCTCTTCTCTCTGGTTTTCCTGTCTTAAAAATTATCCAAAATTTTAAAAATTTTAATAAAGTCGAAAATTTTAAAAATTTGAATAAATTTGAATATTTTGAATAAATTTCAAAAATTGAAATATTTTATCAAATCAAATATTTTATTTAAAAATTTATTTCAAATATTTAAATAATAATAAATAAAAATTTAACATTTTAAAAATTTCGTTTAATTGAAAAATTTGAAAAGTTTGAAAAAATTTCAAAAATATGAAAAATTTTAAAGGATTTGAATATTTTGAATAAATTTCAAAAATTGGAAAATTTTGAAATAATTAAAAAATTTCATAAATTTCATAAATTTAAAAATTTTTAAAAAAATATTTTATGAAAAAAATTTCAAATATTAAAAAAAATTTGAACAAATTTAAAAAAATTGAAAAATTTGAAACATTTCAAAAATTTAAAACATTTCAAATATTTTTCAAAATTTTTAAAAATTTCAAAAAATTGGAAATTTTTCAAATAATTTCAAACATATCAAATATTTCGAAATTTTCCAAAAATTTTCAAAAATTTCAGAAATTTCAAAAATTTGAAAAAGTTTAAATATTAGAAAATTTTAAAATTTGGTCTGTCTGTCTCGTCTGTCTCATCTCTCCGGTCTTTCTGTCTTAAAAAATATCCAAAATTTTAAAAATTTGAATAAAGTCAAAAATTTCAAAAATTTAAAAATTTGAAAAATTTGAATAAATTTCAAAAATTTGAAAACAAATTCCAAAATTTTAATATCTTTAAAAATTTGACAAGTTTGAAAAAATTGAAAAATATTTCACAAATTTCAAAAATTTGAAAAAAAATTAGAAACATTTCAAATATTTCAAAAATTTCAAAAATTTCAAAAATTTCAAAAATTTTAAAAATTTAAAAATTTAAAAATTTTCAAAAATTTCAAATATATGAAAAATTTCAAATATATGAAAAATTTAAAAAATTTTAAATATTTTATAAATTTCAAATATTTTAATAACAACTTAAAAAATGTGAAAAATTTGGTTTAATTGAAAAATTTGAAAAAATTTCAAAAATTTCAAAAATTTCAAAAATTTCAAAAATTTCAAAAATTTCAAAAATTTCAAAAATTTCAAAAATTTTAAAAATTTAAAAAATTTCAAAAATTTAAAAATTTTCAAAAATTTCAAAAAATTTCAAATATATGAAAAATTTGAAAAATTTCAAATATTTTATAAATTTCAAATATTTCAATAACAATAACAAAAAATTATAACATTTTAAAAATTTGGTTTAATTGAAAAATTTGAAAATTTTTAAAAAATTTCAAAAATTTCAAATATTACAAAAATTTGAAAAATTGAACAAATTTCAAAAAAAAAATTTCAAAAATTTTGTAAAAATTTGAAAAATTTGAAAAATTTTGAAAATTATAAAAATTCATAATATTACAAAAATTTTCAAAATTTTAAAAAATTTGAAACATTTCAAAAATGTTAAATATTTCCAAATATTTGAAATATTTCAAATATTTCAAAAAATTTAAAAATTTAAAAAATTAAAAAATTTTAAAAATTTCAATTATTTTATAAATTTTAAATATTTAAAAAATAATAATAAAAAATTATAACATATTAAAAATTTGGTTTAATTGAAAACCAATATTTTGAATATTTTGAATAAATTTCAAATATTTCAAAAATTTCAAAAATTTCAAACATTTCAAAAATTTCAAAAATATTAAAAATTTCAAAAATTTCAAATATTTTATAAATTTCAAAAAAAATTCAAAAATTTAAAAATCTTTAAAAATTTGACAAATTTGAAAAAATTTATCACAAATTTCAAAAATTTGAATTATTTTGAAAAATTTTTGAAAAATTACAAAAATTTCAAATATTGCAAAAATTTGAAAAATTTGAAAAATTTGAAACATTTCACAAATTTGAAACATTTATAAAAAATTTCAAATATTTTATTTATTAAAAAATTTCAAAAATATGAAAATTTTGAAAAATTTGACTATTTTGAATAAATTTCAAAAATTTCAAAAAATTTTAAAAATATGGAAAATTGAAATATTTGAAAAATTTCAAATATATTATAAATTTCAAATATTTTAATAACAACTTAAAAAATTTTAAAAAGTTGGTTTAATTGAAAAATTTGAAAAGTTTGAAAAAAATTTCAAAAATATGAAAAATTTTAAAGATTAGAATATTTTGAATAAATTTCAAAAATTGGAAAATTTTGAAATAATTAAAAAATTTCATAAATTTCAAAATTTTCAAAAATTTGTATGAAAAAAATTTCAAATATTACAAAATTTGAAAAAATTTAAAAAAAAATTTAAAAATTTGAAACATTTCAAAAATTTAAAACATTTCAAAAATTTTAAAAATTTCAAAAATTTGGTTAAATTGAAAATTTTGAAAAAATTTCAAAAATTGGAAATTTTTCAAATAATGATGATGGACTGATCATGGACTGATCTCTCCACAAGCTGTTCGAGAAAGCTCTTTTGTCAAAAATCGGCCCACACCTCAATGAGCACAACATACTCCCACTGCATCAACTTGGCTTCAGAGAAAAGCACGGAACTGTCGAGTAAGTCAACCGCATCACTGCAGAAATTCGTACGGCCTTTGAGAATCGAGAATACTGCACAGCCATATTCCTAGACGTTGCACAGGCATTTGATCGAGTGTGGCTAGCTGGGTTAATATTCAAAATTACCAAGCTCCTTCCACAAAATACGCACAGGCTGCTTAAATCGTATCTTTGTAATAGAGCTTTTGCAGTAAGGTATAACACCAGTATCTCACACGAAGCTACAACCGCGGCTGGAGTGCCTCAAGGCAGTGTTCTGGGCTCTATTCTCTACATCCTCTACACGGCGGACATCCCTACAGACTTTTTAGTTGACAACTTCGACGTTTGCGGACGACACTGCTATAGTTAGTCGTTCAAAATGTCCAATAAAGGCTACTGCACAATTAGCCCGCCACTTAACATCTGTAGAGAGATGGCTGGCGGATTGGCGCATACAAATAAATGAAGGCAAATGCAAACAGATAACGTTCACACTAAACAAAGCAAGCTGCCCGGCAGTGACACTGAATAATATATGCATCCCGAAAGTTAACGAGGTGACGTACTTGGGTGCCCATCTCGATAGGAGGCTCACTTGGCATAAACACATAGAAGCCAAAACGCTACATATGAAAATGAAGGCAAGAAGTCTTCACTCATAAACGCTCATTCTCCCCTCCACCTAGAGCATAAAGTCCTGCTGTATAATTCCATTTTAAAGCCTATTTGGACCTATAGCGCCGAACTACAAGGGGAGCGCATCCAGAAGCAACATAGATATCGTCCAGCGAGCACAGTCTAAGATACTGAGAACAATGACTGGTGCACCGTGGTACCTACGGAACGAGAACATCCACAGAGACAATTAAACAATTTGAAAAATTTGAAAAGTTTGAAAAAATTTCAAAATTTGGTTTGTTAAATTGAAAATTTTGAAAAAATTTTAAAAATTGGAAATTTTTCAAATAATTTCAAAAATTTCAAACATTTCAAATATTTCGAAATTTTCCAAAAATTTTCAAAAATTTCAGAAAATTCAAAAATTTGAAAAAATTCAAATATTAGAAAATTTTTAAAATTTGGTCTGTCTGTCTCGTCTGCCTTTTCTGTCTCATCTCTCTGGTCTTTCTGTCTTAAAAAATATCCAAAATTTTAAAAATTTTAATAAAGCCAAAAATTTTAAAAATTTGAATAAATTTGAATATTTTGAATAAATTTCAAAAATTGAAATATTTTATCAAATCAAATATTTTATTTATAAATTTATTTCAAATATTTAAATAATAATAAATAAAAATTTAACATTTTAAAAATTTGGTTTAATTGAAAAATTTGAAAAGTTTGAAAAAATTTCAAAAATATGAAAAATTTTAAAGATTTGAATATTTTGAATAAATTTCAAAAATTGGAAAATTTTGAAAAAAATAAAAAATTTCATAAATTTTCAAAAATTTTGTATGAAAAAAATTTCAAATATTACAAAAATTTGAAAAAATTTAAAAAAAAATTGAAAAATTTGAAACATTTCAAAAATTTAAAACATTTCAAATATTTCAAAAATTTTAAAAATTTCAAAAATTGGAAATTTTTCAAATAATTTCAAACATATCAAATATTTCGAAATTTTCCAAAAATTTTTCAAAAATTTCAGAAATTTCAAAAATTTTGAAAAAGTTTAAATATTAGAAAATTTTAAAATTTGGTCTGTCTGTTTCGTCTGTCTCATCTCTCCGGTTCTTTCTGTCTTAAAATATCCAAAATTTTAAAAATTTGAATAAATTTCAAAAATTTGAAAAACAAATTCCAAAATTTTAATATCTTTAAAAATTTGACAGGTTTGAAAAAAATTGAAAAAATTTCACAAATATCAAAAATTTGAAAAAAAAAAAAATAATTTGAAACATTTCAAAAATTTCAAAATTTCAAAAATTTTTAAAATTTCAAAAATTTCAAAATTTCAAAATTTCAAAATAAATTTCAAAAATTTTTAAAAATTTAAAAATTTAAAAAAATTTCAAAAATTTAAAAAATTTGAAAATTTGAAAATTTCAAATATTTTATAAATTTCAAATATTTCAATAACAATAACAAAAAATTATAACATTTTAAAAATTTGGTTTAATTGAAAAAATTTAAAAATTTTTAAAAATTTCAAAAATTTCAAATATTACAAAAATTTGAAAAAATTGAACAAATTTG
>JAEIFI010000267.1:0-14111 GCA_018901815.1 Zaprionus lachaisei
AAAATTCAAAAATTTTAAAAATTTACAAACTTTTAAAAATTTCAAGTTTCAAAAATCTCTAAAATTTCGAAAATTTTCAAAAATTTAAAAATTACAAAATTTTTAAAATTTTAAAATGTTTAAAAAGTTTAAAAATTTTCAAAATTTATAAACTTTTAAAAATTTCAAGTTTCAAAATCTCTAAAATTTTGAAAATTTAAAAATTTCAATAGGTTTAAAAATTTTAAAAATTTATAAACTTTAAAAATTTCAAGTTTCAAAAAATCAAAATTTCAAAAATTTTAAAAATTTCAAAATATTCCAAAAATTTTAAAAATTTTAAAAAAATTTAAAATTTTAATAATTTCAAAATTTTTAAAAATTTCAAAAAATTTAAAAATTCAAAAAAATTTCAAAAATTTCAAAAGTTTCAAAAATTTTAAAAACTTCAAAAATTTTAAAAAATTTTTAAAAATTTCAAATTTTCAAAATTTTCAAAAATTTCAAAATTTCAAATTTCAAAAATTTCAAAATTTTCAAAATTTTAAAAATTTCAAAAATTTCAAAAATTTCAAAAATTTCAAAATTTCAAAAATTTTTAAAATTTAAAAAATTTAAAAATTACAAAGTTTCAAAAATTTCAAAATTTCAAAAATTTTAAAAATTTTTAAAATTTTAAAAATTTCAAATAATTTTAAAATTTCAAAATTTTAAAATTTTAAAAATTCAAAAATTTCAAAAGGGTTCAAAAATTTTAAAAATTTATAAATTTCAAAAATTTCAAATTTCAAAAATTTCTAAATTTCAAAATTTCAAAAATTTCAAAAATTTTTAAAAATTTCAAAAATTCAGAAATTTCAAAAGGTTCAAAATTTCAAAAAATTTAAAATTTCAAAAAAAAATTTTAAAAATTTCAAAATTTCAAAAATTTCAAAAATTTAAAAATTTTAAAGATTTCAAAATTTAAAATTAAAATTTTAAAAATTTTAAAATTTAAAACTTTTAAAATTTCAAAAATTTCAAAAATTTTCAAAATTTCAAAATTTCAAAAAATTTTAAAAATTTAAAAAATTTTAAAAATTTCAAAAATTTTAAAAATTTTAAAATTTTAAAAATTTAAAAATCTTAAAAAATTTTAAAAATTTCATAAAAGTTTCAAAATTTCAAAATTCAAAAATTTTCTAAAATTTCTAAAATTTTCAAAAATCTCTAAAATTTCAAAAATTTCAAAAATTTCAAAAATTTCAAAAATTTTAAAAATTCTAAAAATTTCAAAAGTTTCAAAAATTCAAAAATTTCAAAAATTTTAAATTACAAAAATTTCAAAAGGTTCAAAATTTAAACAAAAAATTTCAAAAAAATTTTAAAATCTTCAAAATTTTTAAAAATTTCAAAAATTTTAAAAATTTCAAAAATTTACCAAAATTTCAAAAATTTTAAAAATTTTAAAATTTCAAAAATTTTAAATATTACAATTTTCTTTAATAATTTCAAAAAATTCAAAATTTCAAAAATTTCAAAATTTCAAAATTTTCAAAATTTCTAAAATTTCAAAAGTTTAAAATTTTAAAAATTTAAACTTTTAAAAAGTTTCAAAAATTTCAAAAATTTCAAAAATTTTAAAAATTTTAAAAATTTTAAAAGATTTCAAAAATTTTAAAAATTTCAAAAATTTTAAAAATTTCAAAAATTTTTCAAAAATTTAAAAAATTTCAAAATTTTCAAAATTTTCAAATTTAAAAATTTTAAAATTTCAAAATTTCAAAAAATTTAAAACTTTCAAAATTTCAAAAATTTCAAAAATTTAAAAATTTTAAAAATTTCATTAGGTTAAAAATTTCCAAAAATTCAAAAATTTCAAAAATTACAAAATTTTTAAAATTTCAAAAAATTTAAAAATTTCAAAAATTTAAAAATTTCAAAAATTTCAAAAATTTTAAAGGTTCAAAAATTTCAAAATTTAAAAAATTTTAAAATTTCAAAAAGTTTTCAAAAATTTCAAAAATTTCAAAAATTTCAAAATTTCAAAAATTTTAAAAATTTCAAAAATTTAAAAATTTCAAAATTTCAAAAATTTCAAAAATTTCAAAAATTTTAAAAATTTTAAAAATTTCAAAATTTCAAAAATTCAATTTAAAATTTCAAAAATTTCAAAAATTTCAAAATTTCAAAACTTTTCAAAAATAATTTCAAAATTTCAAAAATTTTAAAAAATTTTCAAAATTTTATAAAATTTTAAAATTTTAAAAATTTTAAAAATTTCAAAATTTCATTAAAAATTTCAAAAATTTTAAAAATTTTAAAAATTACAAAAATTTCAAAAATTTAAAAATTTTCAAAAATTTCAAAAAATTTCAAAAGTTTCAAAAATTTCAAAATTTATAAAATTTTAAAAATTTCTAAAATTTCAAAAATTTCAAAAATTTTCAAAATTTCAAAAATTTCAAAATTTTAAAAATTTAAAAGGTTCAAAAATTTTAAAATTTCAAAATTTTAAAATTTCAAAAGTCTTTCAAAAATTTCAAAAATTTTAAAAATTTAAAAATTTCAAAAATTTCAAAAATTTCTAAAATTTCAAAAATTTTAAAAATTTCAAAATTTCAATAATTTCAAAAATTTAAAAATTTCAAAATTTCAATAATTTAAAAATTTTCAAAAATTTCAAAAATTTCAAAATTTCAAAATTTTAAAAATTTCAAAATTTTTAAAAAGTTTCAAAAATTTCAAAATTTCAAAATTTCAAAAATTTAAAAATTTTAAAAATTTCTAAGGTTCAAAAATTTCAAAAATTTCAAAATTTTTAAATTTCAAAAATTTCAAAATTTTAAAAATTTCAAAAATTTCAAAAATTTCAAAAATTTTAAAATTTCAAAAATTTTAAAATTTAAACTTTAAAATTTCATTTTAAAAAATTTAAAAAATTTCAAAAATTTCAAAATTTCAAAAATTATTTCAAATTTAAAAATTTATAAAATTTCAAAATTTCAAAAATTTCAAAATTTCAAAATTTCAAAATTTCAAAAATTTCAAATTCTAAAATTTTAAAAATAACAAAACTTTAAAAATTTTAAAAATTTCAAAAAAGTTTCAAAAATTACACAAAAATTTCAAAAGGTTCAAAAATTTAAAATTCAAAAATTTCAATAATTTCAAAATTTTAAAAATTTCAAAAATTTCTAAAATTCCAAAATTTTCTAAAATTTTCAAAAATTTCAAAAATTTCAAAACTTCAAAAATTTTAAATTACCAAAAACTTTCAAATTTCAAAAAGTTCAAAAATTTACAAAAAGTTTAAAATTTTCAAAAATTTTAAAAATTTAAAAATTTTTAAAAATTTCAAAAAGTTTTTAAAAATTTCAAAATTTAAAAATTTTCAAAAATTTCAAAAATTTCAAAAATTTCAAAAATTTCAAAAATTTAAAGGTTCAAAAATTTAAAAATTTTTAAAAATTTAAAAATTTCAAAAATTTCAAAAATTTCAAAAATTTCAAAAATTTCAAAAATTTCAAAATTTTTCAAAAATTTCAAAAATTTCAAAAATTTAAAAATTTCAAAAATTTCAAAATTTCAAAAATTTCAAAAATTTCAAAATTTTAAAAATTTCAAAATTTCAAAAATTTTAAAATTTTCAAAAATTTCAAAATCTTTCAAAATTTCAAAATTCAAAAATTTTTAAAAATTTAAAATAACAAAACTTTAAAAATTTCAAAATTTTAAAAATTTCAAAAATTTAAAAATTTTTAAAAATTTCAAAATTTCAAAAATTTCTAAAATTTCAAAAATTTTTAAAATTTCAAAAATTTCAAAATTTCAAAAATTTCAAAAATTTCAAAAAATTTCAAAAAAAAATTTCAAAAATTCAAAAAAATTTCAAAAATTTCAAAAATTTAATTTTAAAAATTTCAAAAATTTCAAAAATTTTAAAAATTTCAAAATTTCAAAAATTTTAAAAATTAAAAATTTCAAAAATTTCAAAATTTCAAAAATTTCAAAATTTTAAAAATTTAAAATTTTTAAAATTTCAAAATTCAAAAATTTCAAAATTTCAAAAAGGTTCAAAAAATTTTAAAACTTAAAAATTTCAAACTTTTAAAAATTTAAAAATTTCAAAAATTCAAAAATTTCAAAAATTTTAAAATTTTTAAAATTTTAAAAATTTCAAAAATTTTAAAATTTCAAAAATTTTCAAAAATTTCAAAAATTTTAAAAATTTCAAACATTTAAAATTTTCAAAAATTTTAAAAATTTTCAAAATTTTTAATTTCAAAAATTTCAAAAATTTCAAAAATTTCTAAAATTTCAAAATTTTAAAAATTTATAAAATTTTAAAAATTTCAAAAGTTTCAAAAATCTCTAAAATTTCAAAATTTTAAAAATTTCAAAAATTTACAAAATTTTAAAATTTTAAAAGTTTCAAAAATTATAAAATTTCAAAAATTTCAAAAATTTCAAAATTTCAAAATTTAAAAAAGTTCAAAAATTTCAAAAATTTCAAAAATTTATAAATTTCAAAAATTTCAAAGTTTCAAAAATTTTCAAAACTTCAAAAATTTTAAAAATATCAAAAATTTTCAAAAATTTCAAAATTTTAAAAATTTTAAAAATTTCAAAAAATTTAAAAATTCCAAAATTTCAAAAATTTCAAAATTTCAAAAATTTCAAAAAATTTCAAAAATTTCAAAATTTCAAAAAATTTTCAAAATTTTAAAAATTTCAAAAATTTTAAACAAAAATTTCAAAATTTCAAAATTTCAAAATTTTTAAAAATTTCAAAAATTTCAAAAATTTCAAAATTTCAAAAATTTCAAAATTTTCAAAATTTCAAAAATTTCAAAATTTCAAAAGTTTCAAAATTTCTAAAATTTTAAAAATTTCAAATTTAAAAAATTTTAAAAATTTTAAAAAAATTTCTAAACTTTAAAAATTTCAAAAATTTCAAAATTTTTAAAATTTATAAAATTTCAAAAATTTCAAAATTTCAAAAATTCAAAAATTTCAAAAATTTTAAAAATTTAAAAATTTCAAAAATTTTAAAATTTCAAAAATTTCAAAATTTCAAAAATTTTCAAAAATTTCAAAATTTTTAAAAATTTAAAAAATTTCAAAAATTTCAAAAATTTCAAAAATTTAAAAATTTTAAAAATTTAAAAAATTTAAAATTTCAAAATTTCAAAAATTTCAAAAATTTCAAAATTTCAAAAATTTCAAAAATTTCAAAAATTTCAAAATTTTCAAAAATTTCAAAAATTTTAAAATTTCAAAAATTTCAAAAATTTTAAAAATTCAAAAATTTTAAAAATTTCAAAATTTTCAAATTTCAAAAATTTCAAAAAATTTTTAAAATTTTAAAAATTTCCAAAAATTTTAAAAATTTCAAAATTTCAAAATTTTAAAAATTTTAAAAATTTCAAAAATTTCAAAATTTCAAAAATTTCAAAAATTTCAAAAATTTTAAAAATTTTCAAAATTTCAAAATTTTAAAAATTTTAAAAATTTCAAAAATTTCAAAAAAATTTCAAAATTTCAAAAAATTTCAAAAATTTCAAAAATTTCAAAATTTAAAAATTTCAAAAATTTCAAAAATTTCAAAAATTTCAAAAATTTAAAATTTACAAAAACTTTAAAAAATTTCAAAAATTTTTTTTTCAAAAATTTCAAAATTTTTTTAAAATTTTAAAATTTCAAAAAAATTTAAAAATTTCAAAAATTTCAAAAATTTCAAAATTTTAAAATTTCAAAAAATTTCAAAATTTTAAAAATTTCAAAAATTTTAAAAATTTTAAAATTTTCAAAAAATTTATAAACTTTTAAAAAATTTCAAAAAATTTCAAAATTTCAAAATTTCAAAAATTTTAAAATTTAAAATTTCAAAAATTTCAAAATTTCAAAAATTTAAAAATTTCAAAAATTTTAAAAATTTTAAAAATTTTAAAAATTTCAAAAATTTCAAAAATTTCAAAAATTCAAAAATTTCAAAATTTTTAAAAATTTTAAAAAATTTCAAAAATTTAAAAATTTTCAAAAGTTTCAAAAATTTTAAAAATTTATAAACTTTAAAAATTTTAAATTTCAAAAATTTCAAAATTTCAAAAATTTCAAAAATTTCAAAAATTTCAAAATTTTTAAAAAATTCAAAAATTTTCAAAAATTTCAAAATTTCAAAAATTTCAAAAATTTCAAAAATTTCAAAAATTTCAAAAATTTCAAAAAGTTTCAAAAATTTCAAAAATTTAAAAATTTCAAAAATTTCAAAAATTTTAAAAATTTTAAAAATTAAAAATTTAAAAATTTTAAAAATTTCAAAATTTTTAAAATTTTAAAAATTTCAAAAATTTCAAAAATTTAAAAATTTTAAAAATTTCAAAATTTCAAAAATTTTAAAAAATTTCAAAAATTTCAAAAATTTCAAAAATTTCAAAAATTTCAAAAATTTCAAAAATTTCAAAAATTTCAAAAATTTCAAAAATTTTAAAAATTTTAAAAATTTCAAAAATTTCAAAATTTCAAAAATTTCAAAAATTTCAAAAATTTCAAAAATTTCAAAAATTTCAAAAAAAATTTAAAAATTCAAAAAATTTCAAAAATTTTAAAAATTTAAAAATTTTCAAAAATTTTAAAAATTTAAAATTTCAAAATTTCAAAAATTTCAAAAATTTTCAAAAATTTCAAAATTTCAAAAATTTCAAAATTTCAAAAATTTCAAAAATTTCAAAAATTTTAAAAATTTCATAAACTTTTAAAAATTTCAAATTTTCAAAAATTCAAAAATTTCAAAAAATTTTAAAAATTTCAAAAATTTCAAAAATTTAAAAAAATTTCAAAAATTTCAAAAATTTCAAAAACTTCAAAAATTTTAAATATAACAAAAATTTTAAAAATTTCAAAAATTTCAAAAGGTTCAAAAATTTCAAAAATTTCAAAAATTTTCAAAATTTCAAAAATTTTAAATATTTCAAAATTTTTAAAATTTCAAAATTTTAAAAATTTCAAAAATTTCAAAAATTTAAAAATTTTCAAAATTTCAAAAATTTAAAAATTTCAAAAATTTCAAAAATTTCAAAATTTTAAAAATTTCAAAATTTTAAAAATTTTAAAAATTTTAAAAATTTCAAAAATTTCAAAATTCAAAAATTTCAAAAATTTCAAAATTTCAAAATTTTCAAAACAAAAATTTTAAAAATTTATAAAATTTTAAAAATTTCAAAAATTTCAAAAATTTCAAAAATTTTCAAAAATTTTAAAAATTTCAAAAATTTTAAAAATTTCAAAAATTTCAAAAATTTAAAAATTTAAAAAAATTTTAAAAATTTTCAAAAATTTCAAAATTTTCAAAAATTTCAAAAATTTCAAAATTTTCAAAAATTTCAAAAATTTCAAAAATTTTAAAAATTTTAAAAATTTTCAAAAATTTCAAAATTTCAAAAATTTCAAAAATTTCAAAAATTTTTAAAATTTCAAAAATTTCAAAATTTAAAAATTTTAAAATTTTAAAAAATTTAAAAATTTCAAAATTTCAAAAATTTTAAAAATTTCAAAAATTTTAAAAATTTCTAAAATTTCAAAAATTTCAAAAATTTCAAAAATTTTCAAAAATTTTAAAAATTTAAAATTTCAAAAATTTTAAAAATTTCAAAATTTTAAAAATTTCAAAGTTAAAAATTTCAAAAATTTCAAAAATTTCAAAAATTTTAAAAATTTTAAAATAAAAATTTTAAAAATTTAATAAATTTTCAAAATTTTAAAAATTTTCAAAATTTCAAAAATTTCAAAAATTTTAAAAATTTCAAAATTTTAAAAATTTCAAAAATTTTAAAAATTTTAAAAATTTTAAAATTTTAAAATTTTTAAAAATTTCAAAAATTTTCAAAATTTCAAAAATTTCAAAAATTTCAAAAATTTCAAAAATTTCAAAAATTTCAAAATTTCAAAAATTTCAAAATTTAAAAATTTTAAAAATTTTAAAAAATTTCAAAAATTTCAAAAATTTTAAAAATTTCAAAATTTCAAAAATTTCAAAGTTTCAAAAATTTCAAAAATTTCAAAAATTTTCAAAATTTTCAAATTTTCAAAAATTTCTAAAAATTTCAAAAATTTCAAAAATTTCAAAAATTCAAAAAATTTTCAAAAATTTTAAAAATTTAAAAATTTCAAAAATTTCAAAATTTCAAAATTTTAAAAATTTCAAAAATTTCAAAAATTTTCAAAATTTCAAAATTTCAAAAATTTCAAAAAATTTCAAAAATTTTAAAAATTTCAAAAATTTTAAAAATTTAAAAATTTTAAAAATTTCAAAAATTTCAAAAAATTTCAAAATTTTTAAAATTTCATTAGGTTCAAAAATTTCAAAATTCAAAAATTTCAAAAAATTTTAAAAATTTCAAAAATTTTAAAAATTTAAAAATTTTCAAAATTTCAAAAATTTCAAAAATTTCAAAAATTTTAAAAATTTCAAAAATTTCAAAAATTCAAAAATTTTAAAAATTTCAAAAATTTCAAAAATTTCAAAAATTTCAAAAATTTCAAAAATTTCAAAAATTCAAAAATTTTAAAATTTTAAAAATTTCAATAATTTAAAAATTTCAAAAATTTCAAAATTTTAAAAATTTCAAAAATTTTAAAAAATTTCAAAAATTTCAAAAATTTCAAAAATTTCAAAAATTCCAAAATTTCAAAATTTTAAAAATTTCAAAAATTTTAAAAATTTCAAAAATTTTAAAAATTTCAAAAATTTTAAAATTTCAAAAATTTTCAAAAATTTCAAAAATTTCAAAATTTCAAAAATTTAAAAATTTTCAAAATTTTCAAAAATTTCTAAAATTTTAAAAAATTTCAAAAATTTCAAAAAATTTCAAAAATTTAAAATTTTCAAAAATTTCAAAATTTTTAAAAATTTCAAAAATTTCAAAAATTTCAAAAATTTCAAAAATTTTAAAAATTTCAAAAGTTTCAAAATTTTCAAAAATTTCAAAAAAAAATTTCAAAAATTTCAAAATTTCAAAATTTTTAAAATTTCAAAAATTTCAAAATTTTCAAAATTTTCAAAAAATTTCAAAAATTTCAAAATTTTAAAAATTTCAAAAATTTCAAAATAAAAAATTTCAAAAATTTAAAAATTTCAAAAATTCAAAAATTTTAAAAATTTTACAATGTTCAAAAATTTCAAAAATTTTAAAAATTTATAAACTTTTAAAAATTTCAAGTTTCAAAATATTCAAAATTTCAAAAATTTTAAAAATTTCAAAAATTACAAAAATTTTTAAAATTTTAAAAATTTAAAAATTTTAAAAATTTTAAAAATTTCAAAAATTTCATAAGGTTCAAAAATTTCAATAGGTTCAAAAATTTTCAAAAAAATTATAAACTTTTAAAAAATTTAAAAGTTTCAAAAATTTTAAAAAATTCCAAAAATTTTAATAATTTGAAAATTTTCAAAAGGTTCAAAAATTCCAGAAATTTCAAACATTTTAAAAACTTCAAAAATTTTAAATATAACAAAAACTTTAATAATTTCAAAAATTTCAAAAGGTTCAAAAATTTCAAAAAATTTCAAAAATTTTAAAATCTTCAAAAATTTTAAATATATCAAAATCTTTAATAATTTCAAAAATTTAAACACTTAAAATTTCAATAATTTAAAAATTTTCAAAAATTTCAAAAATTTTAAAATTTCTAAAATTTCAAAAATTTCAAAAATTTCAAAAATTTCAAAAATTTTTAAAACTTCAAAAATTTTAAATATAACAAAAACTTTAATAATTTCAAAAATTTCAAAAGTTTCAAAAATTTACACACAAAAAATTTCAATAATTTCAAAATTTTAAAAATTTTCAAAAATTTCAAAAATTTCAAAAATTTCAAAAATTTCAAAAATTTCAAAAACTTCAAAAATTTAAAAATTTAAAAATTTCAAAATTTTAAAAATTTTCAAAAATTTAAAAATTTCAAAAAAAAATTTCAAAAATTTCAAAATTTTAAAAAATTTTAAAAATTTCAATAAATTTTAAAAATTTCAAAAATTTCAAAAATTTCAAAAATTTTCAAAAAATTTCAAAAATTCAAAAAATTTAAAAATTTCAAAATTTCAAAAATTTTAAAATTTCAAAAAATTTCAAAAATTTCAAAAATTTTCAAAAATTTCAAAAATTTCAAAAATTTAAAAATTTCAAAAATTTTAAAATTTCAAAAATTTTCAAAATTTCAAAAATTTAAAAAATTAACAAAAATTTTAATAATTTCAAAAATTTCAAAATTTCAAAAATTTCAAAAATTTAAAAATTTCAAAAATTTTAAAAATTTCAAAAATTTTAAAAATTTCAAAAATTTCAAAAATTTTAAAAATTTTAAAAAATTTAAAAATTTCAAAAATTTTAAAAATTTCAAAAATTTTCAAAAAATTTCAAAAATTTCAAAAATTTTTAAAATTTCAAAAATTTCAAAAATTTCAAAAAATTTCAAAAATTTCAAAAATTTCAAAAATTTCAAAATTTCAAAAATTTCAAAAATTTTAAAAATTTAAAAATTTTTAAAAATTTCAAAAATTTCAAAAATTTCAAAAATTTCAAAAATTTTTCAAAAATTTAAAAAATTTCAAAAATTTCAAAAATTTTAAAAATTTCAAAAAATTTTAAAATTACAAAAATTTTAAAAATTTCAAAAATTTCAAAAATTTCAAAATTTAAAAATTTCAAAAATTTCAAAAATTTCAAAAATTTCAAAAAAAAAATTTCAAAATTTTAAAATTTCAAAAATTTTAAAAATTTAAAAATTAAAAATTTCAAAATTTCAAAAATTTTAAAAATTTCAAAAATTTCAAAAATTTCAAAAATTTCAAAATTTTTCAAAAATTTTAAAAATTTTAAAAATTTTAAAAATTTCAAAAATTTTAAAAATAAAAAAAATTTCAAAAATTTCAAAAATTTCAAACATTTAAAATTTCAAATAATTTAAAAATTTTCAAAAATTTCAAAAATTTTAAAAATTTCAAAAATTTCAAAAATTTCAAAAATTTCAAAAATTTCAAAAATTTAAAAAATTTAAAATAAAAATTTCAAAAATTTCAAAATTTCAAAAATTTCAAAAATTTTAAAAATTTCAAAAATTTAAAAATTTTAAAAATTTCAAAAATTTCAAAAATTTCAAATTTCAAAAATTTCAAAAATTTCAAAAATTTCAAAATTTCAAAAATTTCAAAATTTCAAAAATTTTAAAAATTTTAAAAAAAATTTCAAAAATTTCAAAAATTTTAAAAATTTCAAAAAATTTCAAAATTTCAAAAATTTCAAAAATTTTAAAAATTCAAAAAATTTCAAAAATTTCAAAAATTTACAAAAATTTCAAAAATTTCAAAAATTTTAAAAATTTCAAAAATTTCAAAATTTCAAAAATTTCAAAAATTTCAAAAATTTCTAAAAAATTTCAAAAATTTCAAAAATTTTAAAAAAATTTCAAAAATTTCAAAAATTTTCAAAATTTCAAAAATTTCAAAAATTTCAAAAATTTAAAAAATTTAAAAATTTCAAAAATTTTTTAAAAATTTCAAAAATTTTAAAAATTTCAAAAATTTCAAAAAAATTACAAAAATTTCAAAAATTTCAAAAATTTCAAAAAATTTCAAAAATTTCAAAATTTAAAAAATTTCAAAAATTTCAAAATTTCAAAATTAAAATTTCAAAAATTTTCAAAAATTACACAATAGGTTCAAAAATTCAAAAATTTTAAAAATTTATAAACTTTTAAAAAATTTCAAGTTTCAAAAATCTCAAAAATTTCAAAAAATTTTCAAAAATTTCAAAAATTTCAAAATTTTTAAAATTTTTAAAATTTTAAAAATTTTAAAAATTTAAAAATTTTAAAAAAATTTCAAAAATTTCAAAAGTTTCAAAAATTTCAATAGGTTCAAAAAATTTTAAAAATTTTAAAAATTTTAAAAATTTCAAGTTTCAAAAATTTCAAAAATTTCAAAAATTTTAAAAATTTCAAAATTTTCAAAAGGTTCAAAAATTCCAAAAATTTCAAAAATTTTTAAAATTTCAAAAATTTTAAATATAACAAAAACTTTAAAAATTTCAAAAATTTCAAAAATTTCAAAAAAAATTTCAAAAAATTTTAAAAAATTTTCAAAATTTCAAAAATTTTAAAAATTTCAAAAATTTTAATAATTTCAAAAATTTAAAAATTTCAAAAATTTCAATAATTTAAAAATTTTCAAAATTTCAAAAATTTCAAAATTTCAAAAAATTTCAAAATTTCAAAAATTTCAAAAATTTCAAAAATTTCAAAAAATTTAAAAATTTCAAAAATTTTAAAAATTTTTAAAATTTCAAAATTTTAAAATTTTAAAAAATTTCAAAATTTCAAAAATTTCAAAAATTTCAAAAATTTCAAAAATTTTTAAAAATTTCAAAATTTTAAAAAATTTCAAAAATTTCAAAAATTTAAAAATTTCAAAATTTTCAAAAATTTCAAAAATTTCAAAAATTTTAAAAATTTCAAAATTTAAAAACTTTTAAAATTTCAAAAATTTCAAAAATTACAATAGGTTTAAAAATTTCAAAAATTTTAAAAATTTATAAACTTTAAAATTTCAAGTTTCAAAAATCTCAAAAAATTCCAAAAATTTCAAAAGTTTAAAAAATTTAAAAACTTAAAAAATTTCAAAAATTTCAAAAATTTTCAAAAATTTCAAAAATTTCAAAAATTTCAAAATTTTAAAATTTCAAAAATTTCAAAAATTTCAAAAATTTCAAAAATTTCAAAAATTTCAAAAATTTTAAAAAAATTTCAAAAATTTTAAAAATAACAAAAATTTTAAAAATTTCAAAAATTTCAAAAGTTTCAAAATTTTTAAAAAAAAATTTCAATAATTTTAAAAATTTTAAAAATTTCAAAAAAAATTTATAAACTTCTAAAAATTTTAAAATTTCAAAAAATCTTTCAAAATTTCAAAAATTTCAAAATTTTAAAAATTTCAAAATTTTAAAAAAATTTTTAAAATTTTAAAACATTTAAAAATTATAAAAATTTTAAAAATTTCAAAAATTTCATTAGGTTAAAAAATTTCAATAAGTTTCAAAAATTTTAAAAATTTATAAACTTCTAAAAATTTGCAAGTTTCAAAAATCTCAAAATTTCAAAAATTTTAAAAATTTCAAAAATTACAAAAATTTTATAATTTTAAAACATTTAAAAATTATAAAAATTTTAAAAATTTCAAAAAATTTAAAAATTTCAAAATTTAAAAAATTTCAATAATTTAAAAAATTTCAAAAATTTCAAAATTTTCTAAAATTTCAAAAATTTCAAAAATTTCAAAAATTTCAAAAATTTTAAAAATAACAAAAACTTTAATAATTTCAAAAATTTCAAAAGTTTCAAAAATTTACACACAAAAAATTTCAAAAATTACAATAGGTTTAAAAATTTCAAAAATTTTAAAAATTTATTTATCTTTTAAAAAAAAATTTCAAAAGCTTCAAAAATATAAACATTTAAAATTTCAATAATTTAAAAATTTTAAAAATTTCAAAAATTTCCAAATTTCTAAAATTTCTAAAAGTTCAAAAATTTCAAAAATTTCTAAATTTCTAAAATTTATAAAGGTTCAAAAATTTCAAAAACTTCAAAAATTTTAAATATAACAAAAACTTTAATAATTTCAAAAATTTCAAAAGGTTCAAAAATTTAAACACTTAAAATTTCAATAATTTAAAAATTTTAAAAATTTAAAAATTTCTAAAATTTCAAAAATTTCAAAAATTTCAAAAACTTTAAAATTGTCAAAATTTAAAATTTTAAAAATTTCAAAAATTTATAAACTTTTAAAAATTTTAAAGTTTCAAAAATTTTAAAAATTTCAAAAATTTAAAAATTTCAAAAGTTTCAAAATTTAAAATCTAAAATTTAAAAAATTTTAAAAATTTCAAAATTTCAAAAATTTCAAAAATTTTCAAAAATTTCAAAAATTTTCAAAATTTCAAAAATTTCAAAATTAAAAATTTCAAAAACTAAAATTTTATTTAAAAATTTTAAAAATTTCAAAAATTTCAAAAATTTTAAAAATTTTTAAAAATTTATAAACTTTTAAAAATTTCAAAGGTTCTAAAAATTTCAAAAAATTTCAAAAATTTTAAAAA
>JAEIFI010000270.1:0-50315 GCA_018901815.1 Zaprionus lachaisei
AATTCAAAATGTTTAACATTTTCAAAATGTACATAATTTTCAACATTTTAAACATTTTAAAAAATTCAACATTTTAAACGTTTTCAAAATTATCAAAATTTTCTACCTTTTCAACATTTTCAAAACTTCCAAATTTACCAAATTTCAAAATTTTTAAATTTTTAAAACTTACAATATTTTCAAAGTTTATAAAATTTTCAAAATTTCTAAAATTTTCAACATTTTCAAAATTTTTTTACATATTAAAAAATTCAGCATTTCAACATTTCCGACATATCTAAAATTCAAAATGTTTAACATTTTCAAAATTTACATAATTTTCAACATTTTTAAAATTTGCAAAATTCCCAACATTTTCAAAAATCCAACATTTTAAACATTTTAAACAAATTTTAAAAATTTTTAAAATGTTGAAATTTTGAAATGTCGGCAATGTTGAATTTTTGAAAATGTAGAACATTTTTAAAATTTGAAAATTTTGATAATGTTAAAAATTTTAAAAATTTTAAAAAATTTTTGAAATGTTGATTATTTGAAAATGTTGAAAATTATGTACATTTTGAAAATTTTAATAAATTTGAAAACTTTGAAAATTTTGAAAATTATGTACATTTTGAAAATGTTAAACATTTTGAATTTTTGATATGTCGGAAATGTTGAATTTTTGAAAATGTAGAAAATTTTTTAAATTTTGATAATGTTAAAAATTTTGAAAATTATGTACGTTTTAAAAATTTTGAAAATTATGAAAGTTTTGAAAATTTTGAAAAGTTTGAAAATGCTGAATTTTTGTAATGTCGGAAATGTTGATTTTTTGAAAATGTAGAAAATTTTTAAAATTTGAAAATTTTGATATTGTAATTAATATTGAAAATTATGTAAGTTTTGAAAATTTTAAAAATTTAAAAATTTTTTGAAAAAAATTTTAAAAATTTTGAAAATTTTTAAAATTTTTTAAAATGTTGGATTTTTCAAAATTTACATAATTTTCAACATTTTTAAAATTTTTAAAATTTGCAAAATTTTCAACATTTTCAAAAATTCAACATTTTAAACATTTTCACAATTTTTTAAATTTTCAAAATTTTCAAAACTTACATAATTTTCAAAATTATTAACATTATCAAAATTTTAAAATTTTAAAAATTTTCTACATTTTCAAAAATTCAATATTTCCGACATTTCAAAAATTCAAAATGTTTAACATTTTCAAAATGTACATAATTTTCAAAATTTTCAAAATTTTCAAAATTTAAAAAATGCAACATTTTAAACATTTTCAAAATTTTTAACATTATCAAAATTTTCAAAATTTTTTAAAATTTTTAACATTTTCAAAATTATCAAAATTTTCTACCTTTTCAACATTTTCAAAACTTCAAAATTTTTTAAATTTTTAAAATTTTCAAAATTTTCTAAAATTTTCAAAGTTTTAAAAATTTTCAAATTTTCAAAATTTTCAAAATTTTTTTAAAATTTTCAACATTTTCAAAATTTTTTTCAAAATTTTAAAAATTCAACATTTTCAACATTTTCAAAATTTCAAAATTTTCAAAATTTTAAAATTTTCAAAATTTTAAAATTTTCAACATTTTAAAAATTTTAAAATTTTCAAAATTTTCAAAATTTTAAAATTTTCAAAAATTTTAAAAATTTTGAAAATTTTCAAAATTTTCAAAATTTTCAAAATTTTAAAAATTTTTTTCAAAATTTTTCTAAAATTTTCAAAATTTTCAAAAAATTTTAAAAATTTAAAATTTTCAAAATTTCAAAATTTTGAATTTTAAAAATTTAAAAAATTCAACATTTTCAAATTTTTAAAATTTTAAAAATTTGAAAATTTTTTAAAATTTCAAAATTTTCAAAATTTTGAAAATTTTGAAAATTTTTAAAATTTTCAAAATTTAAAAATTTTCAAAATTTTTAAATTTTTTAAAAATTTTGAAAATTTTTAAAAATTTTCAAAATTTTCAAAATTTTTAAAATTTTGAAAACAAAATTTTAAAAATTTTCAAAATTTTAAAATTTTTGAATTTTTAAAAATTTCAAAATTTTAAAAATTATTTAAAATTTTCAAAATTTTTAAAAATTTCAATTGTTAATTTTTCAAAATGTTGAAAATTTTAAAAATTTTAAAAATGTTGAAAAAAATTTTAAAATTTTGAAAATTTTGAAAATTTGAAAATTTTCAAAATTTTGAAAATTTTGAAATTTTGAAAATTTTTAAATTTTGAAAATTTTGAAAATTTTAAAAATGAAAATTTCAAAATTTAAAATTTTAAAAATTTAAAAATTTGAAAATTTTGAAAATTTTCAAAATTTAAAAAATTTTGAAAATTTTAAAAATTTTTAAAATTTTAAAAATTTTTTTTAAAAATTTGAAAATTTTCAAAATTTTCAAAATTTAAAAAATTTAAAAAATTTTCAAAATTTTAAAAATTTTGAAAATTTTGAAAATTTTGAAAATTTTCAAAATTTTCAAAATTTTCAAAATTTAAAAAATTTTAAATTTAAAAAATTTTGAAAAATTTTAAAAATGTTAAAAATTTTGAAAATTTTAAAATTTTCAAAATTTTTAAAATTTTGAAAATTTTGAAAATTTTACAAAATTTTCAAAATTTTAAAAAAATTAAATTCAAAATTTTCAAAATTTTCAAATTTTCAAATTTTTTAAAAATTTTAAAATTTTCAAAATTTTAAAAATTTTCAAAATTTTCAAAATTTTGAAAATTTTCAAAATTTAAAAATTTTCAAAATTTCAAAATTTCAAAATTTTTAAAATTTTAAAAATTTTCAAAATTTTACAAATTTTTCAAAATTTTAAAAATTTCAAAATTTTAAAAATTTTTCAACATTTTCAAAATTTTTTTACATATTTAAAAAATTCAAATTTTCAAATTTTTAAATATTTTTCAAAATTTAAAAATTTTCAAAATTTTTAAATTTTCAAAATTTTCAAATTTTTTAAAATTTTCAAAATTTTCAAAATTTTCAAATTTTAAAAATTTTCAAAATTTTTTTTTAAAATTTTTCAAAATTTTCAAAACTTACAAAATTTTCAAAATTTTTAAAATTTCAAAATTTTAAAAATTTCAAAATTTTCAAAAAATTCAACATTTTAAAACATTTTCAAAATTTTCAACATTTTCAAAATTTTCAAAATTTTTAAAATTTTCAAAATTTTAAAATTTTCAAAATTTTCAAAATTTTTTAAAACTTTTATAATATTTTAAATTTATAAAAATTTTTTCAAATTTTAAAAAGTTCCAACATTTTCGACATCAAAAATTCAAAATGTTTAACATTTTCAAAATGTACATAATTTTCAAATTTTTCAAGTTTATTAAAATTTTCAAACTGTACATTTTAAAATTTTCAACATTTTCAACATTTTCAAAAAAATTTCAACATTTCAAACATTTTTTAAAATTTTCAAAATTTTTTTAACAATATCAAAATTTTCAAAATTTTCAAATTTTAAAAATTTTTTACATTTTCAAAAAATTCAACATTTCCGACATTTCAAAAATTTGAACATTTTAAAAATTTTTAAAATTTTCAACATTTTTGAAACTTACATAATTTTTAAAATTATAAAAATATTCAAATTTTAAAAAAATTTCAATATTTCCGAAATATCAAAAATTCAAAATGTTTAACATTTTCAAAATGTACATAATTTTCAACATTTTAAACATTTTAAAAAATTCAACATTTTAAACGTTTTCAAAATTATCAAAATTTTCTACCTTTTCAACATTTTCAAAACTTCCAAATTTCAAAATTTTTAAATTTTTAAAACTTACAATATTTTCAAAGTTTATAAAATTTTCAAAATTTCAAAAATTTTCAACATTTTCAAAATTTTTTTACATATTAAAAAATTCAGCATTTCAACATTTCCGACATATCTAAAATTCAAAATGTTTAACATTTTCAAAATTTACATAATTTTCAACATTTTTAAAATTTCAAAATTTCAACATTTTTCAAAAAATTCAACATTTTAAACATTTTAAACAAATTTTTTAAATTTTAAAAATTTTCAAAACTTTCATAATTTTCAAAATTATTTAACATTTTCAAAATTTTTTTAAAAATTTCGAACATTTTCAAAATTTTCAAAATTTCTGAAAATTTTCAAAATTTTAAAAATTTTAAAAAAATTTTAAAAATTTTAAAAATTTTCAAAATTTTTAAAATTTTATTTTAATTTTTCAAAATTTTTAAAATTTACATAAAATTTTGAAAATTTTAAAAATTTTCAAATTTTAAAAATTTATCAAAATTTTCAAAATTTCAAAATGTTTAAAATTTTTTGAAAATTTTTACAAAATTTTCAAAAAGTTTTCAAAATTTTCAAATTTTAAAAATTTTCAAAATTTTCAACATTTTCAAAAAATTTTTTCAAAATTTTAAAAATTTTCAAAATTTTTAAAATTTTCAAAATTTTGAAAATTTTCAAAATTTTCAAAATTTTAAAATTTAAAAATTTTTCAAAATTTTTTAAAATTTTCAAAATTTTGAAAATTTTAAAAAATTTTTAAAATTTTCAAATTTAATTTTTGAAACATAAAATTTTCAAAATTTTAAAATTTTAATAAAAATTTTAAAATTTTAAAAATTTTAAAATAAAAAAATTTTAAAAATTTTAAAATTTTCAAAATTTTGAAAAATTTTTGAAAATTTTGAAAATTTTTAAAATTTACAAAATTTTAAAAATTTTGAAAATTTTCAAAATTTTTAAAATTTCAAAAATTTTGAAAATTAAAAAATTTTCAAAATGTTTAAAAATTTTAAAATTTCAAAAAAATATTTTCAAAATTTTAAAATTTTTAAAAATTTTTAAAATTTTCAAAATTTTCAAAATTTCAAAATTTTTTAAAATTTAAAAATGAATACAAAATTTTAAAATTTCAAAATTTTTAAAATTTTAAAAAATTTACAAATTTTAAACATTTTCAAAATTTTAAAATTTTCTACATTTTCAAAATTTTCAAAATTATCAAAATTTTCAAAATTTTTAAAAATTTTAAAATTTTAAAAAATTTAAAAATTTTAAAAATTTTCAAAATTTTCAAAATTTTCAAAATTGAAAATTTTCAAAATTTTCAAAATTTTGAAAATTTAAAAATTTTAAAATTTTAAAATTTTCAAAATTTTTAAAAATTTTTTAAAATTTTCAAAAAATTTTAAAAATTTTTAAAATTTTCAAAATTTTCAAAAATTTTCAAAATTTTTAAAATTTTCAAAATTTACAAAATTTTGAAACATTTTCAAAATTTTAAAAATTTTTAAAATTTTCAAAATTTTCAAAATTTCAAAAAAAATTTCAAATTTTCAAAATTTTCAAAATTTTTAAAATTCAAAAATTCAAAATTTTAAAATTTTAAAAAATTTTCAAAATTTTAAAAATTTTCAAAATTTTCAAAATTTATAATTTTTTTCAAATTTTAAAAATTTTCAAAATTTTTAAAATTTTTAAAATTTTCAAAATTTTCAAAATTTTCAAAATTTTCAAAATTTTCAAAATTTTCAAAATTTTCAAAATTTTCAAAATTTTTAACATTTTCAAATTTTAAAAATTTTCAAAAAAATTTTAAAATTTTAAAAAATTTTCAAAATTTTCAACATTTTAAAAAATTTTCAAAATTTTCAAATTTTAAAAATTTTCAAAATTTTCAAAATTTTTTCAAAAATTTTAAAATTTTCAAAATTTTAAAATTTTTAAAATTTTCAAAATTTTCAAAATTTTCAAAATTTCAAAATTTTCAAAATTTTCAAAATTTTCAAAATTTTTTTAAAATTTTCAAAATTTAAAAATTTTTTAAAAATTTTCAAAATTCGGAAATTTTCAAAATTTTTTTTTCAAAATTTTCAAAATTTCAAAAATTTCAAAATTTTGAAAATTTTTAAAATTTCAAAATTTTAAAATTTTAAAAATTTTAAAAATTTTTTAAAATTTTCAAAATTTTCAAAATTTTCAAAATTTTGAAAATTAAAAATTTTCAAAATTATAAAAATTTTAAAAATTTTGAAAATTTTTAAAATTTTCAAATTTTTAAAAATTTAAAATATTTTAAAAAATTTTAAAATTTTGAAAATTTTCAAAATTTTAAAATATGTTGAAAATGTTCAAAATTTTTGAAAATTTAGAAAATTTTTAAAATTTTGATAATTTTAAAAATTTTAAAAATTTTAAAAGTTTTAAAAATTTTAAAAATTTTGAAAATTTTTGAAAATTTTGAAAATTTTGAAATTTTCAAAATGTTGAAATGTTGAAAATTTTGAAATTTTAAAATTTTAAAAATTTTTAAAATTTTGAAAATTTTGAAAATTTTAATATTTTGAAAATTTTAAAAAATTTTGAAAATTTTAAAAATGTTGAAATTTTTTGAAAATTTTGAAAATTTTTAAAATTTTGAAAATTTTTAAAATTTTGAAAATAAAATTTTAAAAATTTTCAAAATTTAAAAATTTTGAAAATTTTAAAAATTTTAAAAAAATTTTTAAAAATTTTAAAAAAATTTTCAAAATTTTCAAAATTTTCAAATTTTTAAAATTTAAAAATTTTCAAAATTTTCAAAAATTTTAAAATTTTCAAAATTTTGAAAATTTTAAAATTTTGAAAATTTTGAAAATTCAAAAATTTTGAAAATTTTAAAATTTTTTTTAAATTTTCAAAATTTTTGAAAATTTTGAAAATTTAATTTCAAAATTTTGAAAATTTTGAAAATTTTAAAAATTTTGAAAATGTACATAATTTTCAACATTTTCAACATTTTAAAAAATGCAACATTTTAAACATTTTCAAAATTTTTAACATTATCAAAATTTTCAAAATTTTTTAAATTTACATAATTTTTAACATTTTCAAAATTATCAAAATTTTGTACGTTTTCAACATTTTCAAAACTTCCAAATTTATTAAAATTCAAAATTTTTAAATTTTTTAAATTTTCAAAACTTACAATATTTTCAAAGTTTATAAAATTTCCAAAATTTCTAAGATTTTCAACATTTTCAAAATTTTTTTACATATTAAAAAATTCAGCATTTTCAACATTTCCGACATATCAAAAATTAAAAAATTTCAATATTTCCGAAATATCAAAAATTCAAAATGTTTAACATTTTCAAAATGTACATAATTTTCAACATTTTAAACATTTTAAAAAATTCAACATTTTAAACGTTTTCAAAATTATCAAAATTTTCTACCTTTTCAACATTTTCAAAACTTCCAAATTTACCAAATTTCAAAATTTTTAAATTTTTAAAACTTACAATATTTTCAAAGTTTATAAAATTTTCAAAATTTCTAAAATTTTCAACATTTTCAAAATTTTATTTTACATATTAAAAAATTTCAGCATTTAATTATTTCAACATTTCCGACATATCTAAAATTCAAAATGTTTAACATTTTCAAAATTTACATAATTTTCAACATTTTTAAAATTTGCAAAATTCCCAACATTTTCAAAAAATCAACATATTTTAAACATTTTAAACAAATTTTAAAAATTTTTAAAATGTTGAAATTTTGAAATGTCGGCAATGTTGAATTTTTGAAAATGTAGAACATTTTTAAAATTTGAAAATTTTGATAATGTTAAAAATTTTAAAAATTTTAAAAAATTTTTGAAATGTTGATTATTTGAAAATGTTGAAAATTTAAAATTTTGTACATTTTGAAAATTTTAATAAATTTGAAAACTTTGAAAATTTTGAAAATTATGTACATTTTGAAAATGTTAAACATTTTGAATTTTTGATATGTCGGAAATGTTGAATTTTTGAAAATGTAAAGAAAATTTTTTAAATTTTGATAATGTTAAAAATTTTGAAAATTATGTACGTTTTAAAAATTTTGAAAATTATGAAAGTTTTGAAAATTTTGAAAAATTTGAAAATGCTGAATTTTTGTAATGTCGGAAATGTTGATTTTTTGAAAATGTAGAAAATTTTTAAAATTTGAAAATTTTGATATTGTAATTAATATTGAAAATTATGTAAGTTTTGAAAATTTTAAAAATTTAAAAAATTTTGAAAATTTAAAAATTTTGAAAATTTTGAAAATTTTGAAAATGTACAAAATTTTTGAAAATTTACAAAATTTTCAAAATTTTTAAAATTTGCAAAATTTTCAACATTTTCAAAAATTCAACATTTTAAACATTTTGAAAATTTTTAAAATTTTCAAAATTTTCAAAATTTACATAATTTTCAAAATTATTAAAATTATCAAAATTTTGAAAATTTTAAAAATTTTAAAATTTTAAAATTCAAAAATTCAATATTTCCGAACATTTTAAAAAATTCAAAATTTTTAAAATTTTCAAAATGTACATAATTTTCAAAATTTTCAACATTTTAAAAAATGCAAAATTTTAAACATTTTCAAAATTTTTAAAATTTCAAAATTTTCAAAATTTCAAAATTTTCAAAATTTTAACATTTTCAAAATTATCAAATTTTTTCAAAATTTTAAAATTTTTTAAATTTTCAAAATTTTGAAAATTTGAAAATTTTTAAAATTTTAAAAATTTTCAAATTTTTAAAAATTTTCAAAATTTTAAAATTTTCAAAATTTTCAAAATTTTTTTAAAATTTTAAAAATTTTGAAAATTTTTCAATATTTAAAATTTTAAAAAATTTAATTAAAATTTTGAAAATTTTAAAAAATTTTTAAAATTTTAACAAAATTTTAAAACATTTTCAAAATTTTCAAAATTTTCAAAATTTGAAAATGTTAAAAATTTTAAACATTTTAAAATTTTGAAAATTTTGAAAATTTGGAAAATTTTCAAAATTTTAAAAATTGAAAATTTTCAAAATTTAAAAAATTTTGAAAATTTTAAAAATTTTAAAATTTTTCAAAAATTTTGAAAATGTTGATTTTTTGAAAATGTTGAATTAAAATTTTGAAAATTTTGAAAATTTTAAAAATTTTGAAAATTTTGAAAATTTTCAAAATTTTCAAAATTTCAAAATTTTGAAAAAATTTTCAAAATTTTTCAAAATTTTCAAAATTTTGAAAATTTTCAAAATTTTGAAAATTTTAAAAAATTTCAAAATTTTAAAATTTTGAAAATTTTCAAAATTTTAAAAAAAAATTAAAAATTTTTGAAAATTTTGAAAATTTTGAAAATTTCAAAATTTTGAAAATTTTAAAATTTTGAAAATTTAAAAATTTTCAAAATTTTAAAAATTTTGAAAATTTTGAAAATTTTGAAAATTTTAAAAAATTTTGAAAATTTTCAAAATTTTGAAAATTTAGAAATTTTAAAATAAATTTTAAAAATTTAAAAAATTTTGAAAATTTAAAAAATTTGAAAATTTTGAAAATTTTGAAAATTTTGAAAATTTTGAAAATTTTGAAAATTTTTAAATTATTAATATAAAAAATTTTAAAAATTTTAATTAAATTTTGAAAATATTTAAAAAATTTGAAAATTTTCAAAATTTTGAAAATTTTAGAAAATTTTTTAAAAAATTTGAAAATTTTGAATATTTAAAAATTTTGAAAATGTTGAATTTTTGAAAATTAAAATTTTAAAAATTTTAAAATTTTAAAAAAAAAATTTTAAAAATTTTGAAAATTTTAAAAATTTTGAAAATTATGTAAATTTTGAAAATATCGAAAATATTGAAAATGTTAAAATTTTTGAAAATGTTAAAAATTTTCAAAATTTTGAAAATTTTAGAACATTTTGAAAATTTTGAAAATTTCGAAAATATTGAAAATGTTGATTTTTTGAAAATGTTGAATTTTTAAAATTTTGAAAATGTGGAACATTTTGAAAATTCTGAAAACTTTGAAAATGTTGTAAGTTTTGAAAATTGAAAACTTTGAAAATTTTAAAAATTTTCATAATTTTATAAAATTTTGAAAATTTTAATAATTTTAAAATTTTATTATAATTTTAATAATTTTGAAAATTATGTAATATATAAAAATCTTAAAAATTGTGAATTTTTGATATTTTAAATTTAAAAGAGGAAATTGTAAAAGGTGAAAATTATAGAAAATTTTAAAATATTTGCAAAATTTGAAAATTTGGAATATGTTAAAAATTTTGAATATATTGAATTTTTGAAAATGTAGAAAATTTGGAAAGTGTATTAAATTTTAAAAAAATTAAAAATTTTGATAATTTTAAAAATTTTGAAAATTATGTAAATTTTGAAAATATCGAAAATATTGAAAATGTTGATTTTTTGAAAATGTTGAATTGCTGAATTTTTGAAAATGTAGAACATTTTGAAAATTCTGAAAACTTTGAAAATGTTGTAAGTTTTGAAAATTTGAAAACTTTGCAAATTTTACAAATTTTCATAATTTTGTAAATTTTGAAAATTTTAATAATTTTGAAAACTTTGAAAATGTTCAAAATTTTAATAATTTTGAAAATTATGTAATATATAAAATTCTTAAAATTTGTGAATTGAAATTTTGAAAATTTTAAAAAAAAGAGGAAATTGTAAAATGTGAAAATTATAGAAAATTTTAAAATATTTGCAAAATTTGAAAATTTTGGAAATGTTGAAAACTTTTAAAATGTTGAATTTTCGAAATGTCGGAAATGTTAAATTTTTGAAAATATAGAAATAGTGGAAAATTTTGATAATTTTGAAAATTTTAAAAACATTATGAAAATTTGTTAAAAATTTTGATTATATTGAAAATGTTGAATATTTGAAAATGTAGAAAATTTGATAATTTAAAATTTTGAAAATTATGTAAATTTTAATAGATTTAAAAACTTTGAAAATTTTGAAAACTTTGAAATTTTTAAAATGTTGAATTTTTGAAAATGTAGAAATGGTAGAAAATTTTGATAATTTTGAAAATGTTAAAAATATTATGAAAATTTTAAAAATTTTTAATAATTTAATTTTTATTTTATTTTAATTTAATTTAATTTTTAATTTTTAATTTAGAAAATTTGAAAATTTGATACTTTTAAAATTAAGTAAGTTTTGAAAATTTTGAAAATGTCAAAAATTATGTAAATTTTGAAAATTTAAAAAATTTTCATTATGTTGAAAATGTTGAATATTTGAAAAATGTTGAAAATGTAGAAAATTTTGAAAATTTTAAAAATTTGTAAATTTTGAAAATTTTAAAAATTTTGAATTTTGAAAATGTAGAAAATAAATTTTGAAAATTTTGAAAATGTTAAAAATTATGTAAATTTTGAAAAATTTAAAAATTTTGAATATGTTGAAAATGTTGAAAATTTGAAAAAGTTTTGAAAATTTTGAAAATGTAGAAAATTTTGAAAATGTTAAAAATTATGTAAATTTTAAATTTTAAAAATTTGAAAATTTAGAAAATTTAAGTTTTGAAAATTTTGCAAATGTCAAAAATTATGTAAATTTTAAAAATTTTAAAAATTTTGAAAATTTTTAAAATGTTGAATTTTTGAAATGTCGTAAATGTTAAATTTTTTAAAATATAGAAAATTTTTAAAATTATGTACATTTTGAAAATTATAATACATTTGAAAAGTTTGAAAATTATGTAAATTTTGAAAATTTTAAAAATGTTGAATATGATGCAAATGTGGAATATTTGAAAATGTTGAATTTTTGAAAATGTAAAAAATTATGAAAATGTTGAAAATGTTAAAAATTATGTAAATTTTTAAAATTTTAAAAATTTTGAATATGTTGAAAATCTTGAATATTTAAAAATGTTGAATTTTTGAAAGTGTAGAAAAGGTAGAAAATTTGGATAATTTTAAAAATTATGTACATTTTGAAAATTTTAATAAATTTGAAAACTTTGAAAATGTTGAAAATGTTAAATTTTTGAAAATGTAGAAAAGGTAGAAAATTTTTATAATTTTGAAAATGTTAAAAATTATGTAGATTTTGAAATTTTAAATTAAAAATGTGGAATATGTTGAAAATGTAGAAATATTTTAAAGTTTGAAAATTTTTAAATTATGCAAGTTTTGAAAATTTTGAAAATGTCAAAAATTACGTAAATTTTGAAAATTTTAAAAATTTGGAATATGTTGAAAATGTTGAAAATTTTTTAAATTTGAAAACTTGATAAATTTTTAAATTATGTACATTTTGAAAATTTTAATAAATTTGAAAACTTTGAAAATGTTGAAAATGTTAAATTTTTGAAAATGTAGAAAAGGTAAAAAATTTTTATAATTTTGAAAATGTTAAAAATTATGTAGATTTTGAAAATTTTAAATTCTAAATTCTAAAACTTTGAAAATGTTGAAAATTATTAAATTTTGGTAATTTTAAAAATTTTTCAAATTATGTAAGTTTTGAAAATTTTGAAAATGTTAAAGATTATGTAAATTTTGAAAATTTTAAAAATGTTGAATATGTTGAAAATGTTGAAATTTTTGAAAATGTAGAAAATTTTAAAAATTTAAAAATTTTGATAATTTTAAAAATTTATAAAATTATGTAAGTTTGAAAATTTTGAAAATGTTTAAAATTTTGTTTAAAATGTTGAATTTTTGAAAATGTAGAAAATTTTTTATATTTTAATAATGTTAAAAATTTTGAAAATTATGTACATTTAGAAATTTTAATAAATTTAAAAATTTTGAATTTTTTAACAAATTTTAAAACTTTGAAAATTTTGAAAATTATTAAATTTTGATCATTTTGAAAATTATGTACATTTGGAAATTTTAACAAATTCTAAAACTTTGAAAATGTTGAAAATTATTAAATTTTGATAATTTTAAAAATTATGTACATTTTGAAAATTGTAATAAATTTGAAAACTTTGAAAATGTTGAATTTTTGAAATGTTTGATATGTTGAAAATGTGGAATTTTTGAAAATGTAAAAAAATGTAGAAAATGTTGATAATTTTAAGAATTTTGAAAATTATGTAAATTTTGAAATTTTTAACAAATTCTAAAACTTTGAAAATGTAGAAAATTTTTAAAATTTTAAAATTTTGATAATTTTAAAATTATGTAAGTTTTAAAAATTTTAAAATTTTAAAAATTTTAAAAATTTTGAATATGTTGAAAATCTTGAATATTTGAAAATGTTGAATTTTTGAAAATGTAGAAAATTTTGATAATTTTATAAATTTTGAAAATGATGTACATTTTGAAATTTAATAAATTTGTTTGAATTTTAATAAATTTAAAAACTTTGAAAATTTCGAAAATTATGTAAACTTTGAAAATGTTAAACATTTTGAATTTTTCATTTGTCGGAAATGTTGAAAATGTTGAATTTTTGAAAATTTAAAAAATTATGAAAATGTTGAAAATTTTAGAAATTTTGATAATTTTACAAATTTTGAAACTAATATAAGTTATGAAAATTTTGAAAATGTTAAAAATTATGTACATTTTGAAAATTTTGAATATGTTGAAAATCTTGAATATTCTAAAATGTTGAATTTTTGAAAATGTAGAAAATTTTGATAATTTTATAAATTTTGAAAATGATGTACATTTTGAAATTTAATAAATTTGTTTGAATTTTAATAAATTTGAAAACTTTGAAAATGTTGAAAATCTTTAAAAATTTTATTTGAAAATTTGAAAATTTTGATAATTTTGAAAATGTTGAAATTATGTTTATTTTGAAAATTTTTAAAATTTTGATTATGTTGAAAATGTTGAATTTTTGAAAATTTAGAAAATTTTTAAAATTTGAAAATTTTGAAAATTTTGAAAATTTTAAAAATTTTGAAATGTTTTGAAAATTTTGAAAATGTTGAACAATTTTGAAAATGTTGAAAATTTTTGAAAATTTTGAAAATTTTGAAAATTTTGAAAATTTGAAAATTTTGAAAATTTTGAAAATTTTGAAAATTTGAAAATTTTGAAAATTTGAAAAATTTGTAAATTTTGAAAATTTTAAAAAATTTTGAAAATTTTGAAAATTTTGAAAATTTTGAAAATTTGAAAATTTTGAAAATTTGAAATTATGAAAATTTTGAAAATTTTGAAAATTTGAAAAAAATTTTGAAAATTTTGAAAATTTTGAAAATTTTGAAAATTTTGAAAATTTTGAAAATTTTGAAAATTTTAAAAATTTTGAAAATGTTGAAAATGTTGAAAATTTTGAAAATTTTGAAAATTTTGAAAATTTTCAAAATTTTGAAAATTTTAAAAATTTTGAAAATTTTAAAATTTTAAAATTTTGAAAATTTTAAAAATGTTGAATATTTTGAAATGTTGAAAATTTGAAAATGTTGAACATTTTGAAAATTTGTAACATTTTGAAAATTTTTTGAAAATGTTGAAAATTTTGAAATTTTGAAAAAAATTTTTGAAAATTTTGAAAATTTTGAAAATTTTGAAAATTTTGAAAATGTTAAAAATAAAATTTTGAAAAATTTTGAAAATTTTGAAAAAATTTTGAAAATTTTTGAAAATTTTGAAAAAAATGTTGAAAATTTTGAAAATTTTAAAAAATTTGAAAATTTGAAAATTTTGAAAATTTTGAAAATTTTGAAAATGTTGAAAATTTTAAAAATTTTTAAAAATTTTAAAAATTTTAAAAATTTTGAAAATTTTGAAAATTTTGAAAATTTTGAAAATTTGAAAATTTTAAAAATTTGAAAATTTGTTGAAAATTATGTAAATTTTGAAAATTTTAAAAATTTTGAAAATGTTGAAAATTTTTGAAAATTTGAAAATGTTGAAAATTTTGAAAATTTTGAAAATGTTAAAAATTTTGAAAATTTTAAAAATTTTGAAAATTTTGAAAATTTTGAAAAATTTTGAAAATTTAGAAAATTTTGAAAATTTGAAAAATTTTGAAAATGTTGAAAAAATTTGAAAATTTTAAAAATTTGAAAAAATGTTGAAAATTTTGAAAATTTTGAAAATAAAATTTGAAAATTTTGAAAATTTTGAAAATGTTAAAAATTTTAAATTTTGAAAAATTTGAAAATTTTGAAAATTTTAAAATTATGTATGTTTTGAAAATTTTAAAAATTTTAAAATTTTTGAAAAATTTTGAAAATTTGAAATGTCGGAAATTTTGAAAATTTTGAAAATGTAAAAAAATTATGAAAATTTTGAAAATTTTAAAAATTTTGAAAATTTTGAAAATTTTAAAAATTTTGAAAATTTTAAAAATTTAGAAAATTTGAAATTTTGAAAATTTTGCAAATGTCAAAAATTATGAAAATTTTAAAAATTTGAAAATTTTAAAAATTTGAAAAAATTTTGAAAATTTTGAAAATGTTGAATTTTTGAAAATGTTAAAAATGTGTAAAATTTTGAAAATGTTTGAAAATTTTTTAAATTTTGAAAATTTTGAAAATTATAAAAATTTTGAAAATTTTGAAAATTTAAAAATTTGAAAATTTTGAAAATTTTGAAAATTTTGAAAATTTTAAAAATTTTGAAAATTTCAAAAATGTTGAAAAATTTGAAAATTTAAAAATTTTTGAAAATTTGAAAAATTTTGAAAATTTTGAAAATTTTGAAAATGTTAAAAATTATGTAAATTTTTAAAATTTTAAAAATTTTGAAAATGTTGAAAATGTTGAAAATTTTAAAATTTTGAAAATTTTAAAAATTTTGAAAATTATGTAATTTTGAAAATTTTGAAAATATGAAAAATTTTGTAAATTTTGAAAATTTTAAAATTTTGAAAATGTTGAAAATTTTGAAAATGTAGAAAATTTTGAAAATTTGAAAATTTTGAAAATGTAAAAAATTTTGAAAATTTTGAAAATTTAAAAATTTGAAAATTTTGAAAATTTAAATTTGAAAATTTTTGAAAATTTGAAAATTTTGATAATTTTGAAAATTATGAAAATTTTGAAAATTTTGAAAATTTCAAAAATTATGTAAATTTTGAAAATTTTAAAAAATTTGAAAATTTTGAAAATGTTGAAAATTTTGAAATTTTAAAAATTTTGAAAATTTTGAAAATGTTAAAATTTGAAAAATTTTGAAAATTTTAAAAATTTGAAAATTTTGAAAATTTTGAAAATGTTAAAATTTATGAAAATTTGAAAATTTTGAAAATTTTGAAAATTTTGAAAATTGTAGAAAATTTTTTGAAAATTTTGAAAAATGTCAAAATTTGAAAATTTTAAAAATTTTAAAATTTTGAAAATGTTGAAAATGTTGAAAATTTTGAAAAAAATTTTGAAAATTTAAAAATTATGAAAATTTTGAAAATTAAATTTTAAAATTTTGAAAATTTGAAAATTTTGAAAATGTTGAAACATTTGAAAATTTTGAAAATTTTTAAATTTTGAAAATTTTGAAAATTTTGAAAATTTTGAAAATTTTTGAATTTTGAAAATTTTAAAAATTTTGAAAATTTTGAAAATGTTAAAAAAAATGTTGAAAATTTTGAAAATTTTGAAAATTTTGAAAATTTTGAAAATTTTGAAAATGTTAAAAATTTTGAAAATTTTTAAAATTTGAAAATTTTGAAAATTTTAGAAAATTTTGAAAATTTTAAAAATTTTAAAAATTTTGAAAATTTTGAAAATTTAAAATTTTAAAATTTTGAAAATTTTGAAAATGTTGAAAATTTTGAAAATTTGAAAATGTTGAATTTTTGAAAATTTAGAAAATTTGAAAACTTTGAAATATTAATTTTGAAAATTTAATAAATTTTGAAAATTTTGAAAATTTGAAAATTTTGAAAATTTTGAAAATTTTTAAAAATTTTTAAAATGTTGAAAATTTTGAAAATGTTGAAAATTTTGAAAATTTTAAAATTTTGAAAATTTGAAAATTTTGAAAATTTTGAAAATTTTGAAAATTTTAAAAATTTTTAAAATTTTAAAAATTTTGAAAATTTTGAAAATCTTAAAAATTTAAAAATGTTGAAATTTTGAAAATTTTGAAAATTTTGAAAATTTTGAAAATTTTGTAAAAATTTGAAAATTTTGAAAATTTTAAAAATTTTGAAAATTTGAAAATTTTGAAAATGTTGAAATTTTTGAAAATTTTAAAAAATTTTGAAAATTTTGATAAATTTTGAAAATTTTGAAAATTTTAAAAATTTGAATATTTTGAAAATTTAAAAAATTTGAAAATTTTGAAAATTTTAAAAATTTGAAAATTTTGAAAATTTTGAAAATGTTAAAAATTTTGAAATTTTGAAAATTTTGAAAATTTTGAAAATGTTGAAAATGTTGAAAATTTTTGAAAATTTGAAAATTTTGAAAATTTTTTTATGTAAAATTTTGAAAATTTTGAAAAAATTGAAAAAGTAAAAATTTTGAAAATTTGAAAATGTTAAAAATTTTGAAAATGTTAAAAATTTGAAAATGTTGAAAATTTTGAAAATTTTGAAAATTTTTTGAAAATGTAAAATTTTGAAAATTTTGAAAATTTTAAAATTTTGAAAATTTTGAAAATGTTAAAAATTATGTAAATTTTGAAAATTTTGAAAATTTTAAAATTTAAAATTTTGAAAATGTTGAAAATTTTTGAAAATGTTGAAAATTTTAAAAATTTTTGAAAATTTTAAAATTTTGAAAATTTTGAAAATTTTTAAAATTTTGAAAATGTTGAAAATTTTGAAAATTTGAAAATTTTGAAATTTTAAAATTTTGAAAATTTGAAATTTTAAAAATTTTAAAAATTTTGAATATTTTGAAAATTTGAAATTTTGAAAATTTTGAAAATTTTGAAAATGTTGAAAATTTTTGAAAATGTAGAACAAAATTTGTAAATTTTGAAAATTTTAAAAATTTTGAAAATTTGAAAATTTTGAAAAATTTTAATAAATTTAAAAATTTTGAAAATTTTAAAAAATTCTAAAATTTTGAAAATGTTGAAAATTTTGAAAATTTGAAAATTTTAAAAATTTTGAAAATTTTGAAAATTTTAAAAATTTAGAAAACTTTGAAAATTTTGAAAATTTTTGAAATGTTTGAAAATTTTGAAAATTTGAAATTTTTGAAAATGTATAAAAAAATTTGAAAATTTGAAAATTTTTAAAATTTTGAAAATTATGTAAAAATTTTGAAAATTTTTAACAAATTTTAAAACTTTGAAAATGTAGATGAAATTTTTAAAATTTTAAAATTTTGATAATTTTAAAATTTGAAAATTTTGAATTTAAAAATTTTTAAAATTTTAAAAATTTTAAAAATTTTGAATATGTTGAAAATCTTGAATATTTGAAAATGTTGAATTTTTGAAAATGTAGAAAATTTTGATAATTTTATAAATTTTGAAAATGATGTACATTTTGAAATTTAATAAATTTGTTTGAATTTTAATAAATTTAAAAACTTTGAAAATTTCGAAAATTATGTAAACTTTGAAAATGTTAAACATTTTGAATTTTTCATTTGTCGGAAATGTTGAAAATGTTGAATTTTTGAAAATGTAAAAAATTATGAAAATGTTGAAAATGTTAGAAATTTTGATAAATTTTTAAAATTTTGAAATAAAATTTTGAATATGTTGAAAATGTTAAAAATTTTGACATTTTGAAAATTTTGAAAATTTTAAAAATTTTGAAAATTCTGAAAATGTTGAAAATTTTTGAAAATGTGAAAAATTTTGAAATTTTGAAAATTTTGAAAATGTTGAAAATTTTGAAAATTTAAGAAATTTGTTTGAAAATTTTAATAAATTTGAAAATTTTGAAAATGTTGAAAATCTACAAAAATTTTGAAAATGTTGAAAAAATTTTGAATATGTTGAAAATGTATTAAATTTTTGAAAATGTTGAAAATTTGATAATTTTTAAATTATTGAAAATTTATAAAATTTTGAAAATTTATTTTAAGTTTTGAAAATTTTAAAAAGTTGAAAATGTTGAAAATTTTGAAAATTTTTAAATTTGAATTTTGAAAATTATTGAAATTTTTGAAAATGTAGAAATGTTTTGAAAATTTTGAAAATTTTGAAAATTTTGAAAATTTTAAAAATTTTGAATTTTGAAAATGTGAAAATTTAAAAATTTTGGAAAATTTGAAAATTTTGAAAATTTTGAAAATTTTAAAAATTATGAAAATTTTGAAAATTTTAAAATTTTGAAATTTTTAAAATTTTAAAAATTTTGAAATGGCTGAAAATTTTAAGAATTTTGAAAAAAAATTTTTAAAATTTTGAAACATTTTAAAAATTTTAAAAATTTTGAAAATTTTAAAAATTTTGAAATTTTGAAAATTTTGAAAATTTGAAAATGTTGAATTTTGAAAATGTAGAAAATTTTAAAATTTTTGAAAATTTTGAAAATTATAATAAATTTTTTGAAAAATTTTGAAAATTATGAAAATTTTGAAAATTTTAAAAATTTTGAATATTTTGAATATTTGAAAATGTTTAATTTTTGAAAATGTAAAAAATTATGAAAATGTTGAAAATTTTAAAAATGTTGTAAATTTTGAAAATTTTAAAAATTTTGAAAATGTTGAAAATTTTGAAATTTTAAAATTTAAAATTTTTGAAAATTTGAAAATTAAAAATTTGAAAATTTTTGAAAATTTTGAAATTTTTAAAAATTTTAAAAATTTTGAATATTTTAAAATTTTAAAATTTTGAAAATGTTGAAAATGTAAAAATTTTGAAAATTTTGAAAATTTAAAAATTTTGAAAATGTTAAAAATTATTGAAAATTTTAAAAATTTGAAAATTTTTTAAAAATTTTAAAAATTATTTGAAAAATTTTGTAAAATGTTGAAATTTTGAAAAATTTTTGAAAATGTTAGAATTTTTGAAAATTTTAAAATTTTGAAAATTTTGAAAATTTTGAATAATTTTAAAAATTTTGAAAATTATGTACATTTTGAAAATTTTAAAAATTTTGAAAATGTTGAAAATTTTGAAAATGTTGAATTTTTGAAAATGTTGAAAATTTTGAAAATGTTAAAAATTAAAATTTTGAAAATTTTAAAAAATAAATTTAAAAATTTTGAAAATGTTGAAAATTTTGATACATTTTTAAAATTAAGTAAGTTTTGAAAATTTTGAAAATTTTGAAAAATTATGTAAATTTTGAAAATTTTAAAAATGTTGATTATGTTGAAAATGTTAAATATTTGAAAATTTTAAAATTTTGAAAATTTTGAAAATTTTGTAAATTTTGAAAATTTTAACAAATTTTAAAACTTTGAAAATTTGAAATTTTGAAAATTTGAAAATTTTGAAAGTTTTAAATTTTTGAAAATTTAAAAATTTTGAAAATTTTATAAATTTTAAAAATGTTAAAAATATTATGAAAGTTTTGAAAATTTTGAAAATGTTGAATTAACGAATTTGAAAATGTTGAAATTTTTGAAAATTTTGAAAATTTTTAAAATTTGAAAATTGTGATAATTTTAAGAATTTTTAAAATTATGTAAGTTTTGAAAATTTTGAAAATAATGTAAATTTTTAAAATTTTGAAAATTTTGTAATTTTTAAAATTTTGAAAATTTTGAATATTTGAAAATGTTGAATTTTAGAAAATGTAGAAAATTTTGAAAATTTTAAAAATTTTGAAAATTTTTGAAAATTTTAAAAATTTTGAAAACTTTGAAAATTTTGAAAATTTTTAAATTTTTGAAAATGTTGGTTTAAATGTTGAAAATTTTGAATTTTTGAAAATGTATAAAAATGGTAGAAAATTTTGAAAATGTTAAAAATATTATGAAAATTTGAAAATTTTAAATATGTTGAAAATGTAGAAAATTTGATACATTTAAAATTATGTAAGTTTTGAAAATTTTGAAAATGTCAAAAATTATGTAAATTTTGAAAATTTTAAAAATTTTCATTATGTTGAAAATGTTAAATATTTGAAAATTTTTATAATTTTAAACATTTTGAAAATTATGTTAATTTTGAAAATTTTAACAAATTTTAAAACTTTTGAAAACGAAATTTTAAAATTTTTAAAATTTTGAAAGTTTTTATAATTTTAAAAATTTTGAAAATTATATATAAGTTTTAAAAATTGTTAAATATTATGAAAGTTTTGAAAATTTTGAAAATGGTGAATTTTTGAAATGTCGGAAATGTTGAATTTATGAAAATGAAAATAATGTTAATAATAATGAAAATAATGTTAATAATTTTAAAAATTATGTAAGTTTTGAAAATTTTGAAAATTTAAAAAAATTTTGAAAATTTTGAAAGTGTTTAAAATGTTGAATTTTTGAACATATTCTTGAAAATTATTTTGATACATCTTGAAAACTTTAAAATAAAAATGTAAAAAATTTAAAATTTTGAACATTTTGAAAATTTGATGTTGAAAATGTTAAATTTTTTGAAAATTTTGAAAATTTTGATAATTTTAAAAATTTTGAAAATTTTGAAAATTTTTGAAAATTTTGAAAATTTTTTAACAAATTTGAAAATTTTGAAAATGTTGAAAACTTTTACATTTTTAAAATTTGAAAATTTTGAAAAATTTCAAAATTTTGAAAATTTTTAAAAATTTTAAAAATGTTAAAATTTTAAAATTTTTGAAAATTTTGAAAATGTTGAAAATTTTAACATTTTTAAAATGTTGAAAATTTTTGAAATTTTAGAAATGTTGAAAATTTTAAAAATTTAAAATTTTTAAAAAAAATTTTGAAAAAATTTTGAAAATTTTAAAATTTTGAAAATTTTGAAAATTTTGAAATTTTAAAAATTTTGAAATTTTCAATAATTTTAAAAAATTTGAAAATTTTGAAAAATTTTAAAAATTTAAATTTTTAAAATGTTGAAAATTTTAAAATTTTAAAAATTTTAAAATTTTTAAAATTTGAAAATTTTAAAAATTTAAAATTTTCAAAATTTTTAAAAACAATTTTAAAAATTTCAAAATTTTTTTAAATTTTTAAATGTTTTTTAAAAATTTTCAAAATTTTCAAAAAAAAATTTTCAAAATTTTCAAAAATTTCAAAATTTTCAAAAATTTAAAAATTTTTAAAATTTTTAAAACATTTTTCAAAATTTTCAAAATTTTCAAAATTTTCAAAATTTTAAAAATTTAAAAATTTTAAAAATTCAACATTTTCAACATTTTCAAAAATTTCAAAAATTTTCAAAATTTATAATAATTTTCAAAATTTTCAAAATTTTCAAAATTTTCAAATTTACATAATTTTCAAAATTTTCAAAATTTTCAAAAATTTCAAAATTTTTAAATTTTAAAAATTTTTTAAAATTTTAAAATTTTCAACATTTCCGACATTTCAAAAATTCAACATTTTAAAAATGTAAAAGTTTTCAACATTTTCAAAGTTTTCAAATTTGTTAAAATTTACATAACTTTTCAAAATTTTCAAAAATTTCAAAACTTACATAATTTTATAAATTTTTAAAATTATCAAAATTTTATAAAATTTTAAAAATTTTCTACCTTTATACATTTTCAAAAATTTAACATTTTCAACATTTTCGACATTTCAAAAATTCAAAATGTTTTCAACATTTTCAACATTTTCTTTTTAATATGTACATAATTTTTAAAGTTTTCAAATTTATTAAAATTTTCAAGATTTGGACATTTTAATTTTCAATATGTTCAAAAATTCAACATTTTAAACACTTTCAAAATTTTCAAAATTTTAAATTTTAATATTTTCAAAATTTTCAAAACTTACATAATTTTTAAAATTATTAACATTATTTTCATTATTATTAACATTATTTTCATTTTCATAAATTCAACATTTCCGACATTTCAAAAATTCACCATTTTCAAAATTTTCAAAACTTTCATAATATTTAACATTTTTAAAACTTATATAATTTTCAAAATTTTTAAAATTATAAAAACTTTCAAATTTTTAAAAATTTCAAAATTTCGTTTTCAAAGTTTTAAAATTTGTTAAAATTTTCAAAATTAACATAATTTTCAAAATGTTTAAAATTATAAAAATTTTCAAATATTTAACATTTTCAACATAATGAAAATTTTTAAAATTTTCAAAATTTACATAATTTTTGACATTTTCAAAATTTTCAAAACTTACTTAATTTTAAATGTATCAAATTTTCTACATTTTCAACATATTTAAAATTTTTCAAATTTTCATAATATTTTTAACATTTTCAAAATTTTCTACCATTTATACATTTTCAAAAATTCAACATTTTCAATATTTCCGACATTTCAAAAATTCAACATTTTAAAAATTTTCCAAGTTTTTAAATTTATTAAAATTTCCAAATGTACATAATTTTCAAAATTTTTAAAATATCAAAAATTTCTACATTTTCAAAAATTCAACATTTTCAAATATTCAACATATTCAAAATTTTTAAAATTTTTTTAAAATTTAATTGATTAGGATAAATTACTTGTCGTTGAGACACTAAACTTTCTCAAATAATGTAAAAAAAGAATAAAATTCCTAATAAAGAAATTGAAGAACCAATTGTTGAAATTACATTTCATGTAGTATAAGAGTCAGGGTAATCAGAATACCGACGTGGTATACCTGCTTACCCTAAAAAATGTTGAGGAAAAAATGTTAAATTTACCGCAATAAATATAACAATAAATTGACTTTTTAATGACTTATTGTTTAATGTAAGACCTGTAAATAAAGGGTATCAGTGAATGAATGCTGCTATAATAGCAAATACAGCTCCTATTGATAAAACATAATGAAAATGAGCTACTACGTAATAGGTTAGGTTAGGTTATATCGGCAGGCCTCCAAGTGGGGGCCTCACATAGATCAGTATGATCCTTAGTGTTGCCGGATAAGTGATGGAGGCTGTTAATTTCACGATTTAAATATCCCAGTCTAGTATGCTGGTTAGTTTGGCAAAAGCCAGGAGTTTTTGTGGTGCCAGGCCCGCTGCTTCATCCAGTGATGCAAGCAGTGGGCTTCCAAGGCATTTCGCTCTCGAGGTAATGAGTGCGGGGCAGTCGCAGATGAGGTGCTCCAGAGTTTCGTTTACTTCTGGTACCTTGCATTTCCTGCATTCTTCATTGTCGGTAATGCCCAACTTCTTAGCGTGCGCTGCGGTCAGGCAGTGACCCGTGAGTATACCCATCATTGTTCTGCAGTCTCTTCTTGGGAGCTGAATGACATATTGGGCCAGTTTCGCATTTGTATGTTTGCACATAGTGCGGGCTGTCTTGCAATTTGTTGTGCTGTGCCACCTTCTTGCTGCTATTAATGCAGCGCTTTCTTCTAAGCTGTGGCTTATAGAGCGTAGCGGTATCTTCAGGTCTTCAACTGCCAGTTGTCTGGATTCGGCACCTTCTTTTGCTAACCTGTCTGCCATCTCGTTTCCGTCAATGCCCTGGTGGCTGGGAACCCAAAAGATGCGCACCTTCGAGCGGCTGCTTAATGCATCTAATGCTTCTCTGCTTGCCAGTACATTTTCGGAGCTGATGACATAGGATTGCATAGATTTGATAGCCGCCTGACTGTCGACAAAGATGCTGACCCGATTCTTGTTGAGCGTTATCGCCAGTTCTGCAGCCTTCTTTATAGCGAAGACCTCCGCTTGAAAGATGCTGCAGTAGTCCGGCAACTTGTATGATACTTGAATGAGCGGATCTGCACAGTAGACCGCGGCGCCCACGCCGGTTTCCATTTTAGATCCGTCCGTGAATAGCTTTGTCGCGTTTTCGTCCATGCCGATTATCCAATCTTCATGTCCCATTAGAGCGGGCGTTCTTGAGAAGTTGTTTATTGGGGTCATATAGTCCGTGCTATTGAGTGACTCTCCTCCTACTTCGCTGTGCCCATAATTAGCGAGGGCCATATTTCCTGTAGCACAGAGACGTTGCGCGGTCTTTTGTGCTAGTAGTTTGGCCTGTACGTCGATGGGGAGAACTCCAAGTATCACCTCCAAGGCCTTTGTTGGAGTAGATCTCAGTGCCCCAGTAATGCACATCAGTGCACGTCTTTGTACCCTTTCCATTATTAGGAGGTATGTGGATTTCTTAGTGGCCTTCCACCATACTAGGACACCGTAGAGTAGTATTGGACGAACAATTGAGATGAAGATCCAGTGCATCAGTTTGGGAGACAAGCCCCAAGTGCTACTTAGCATCTTTTGCGATGCGTATAGTGCACTTGTGGCTTTCTTTACCCTTTCCTCGACATTGGTTTTCCAGCTCAACTTGCTGTCCAGTACTATTCCTAGATACTTCACTCTCTTTTTTGGCTCGAGCATGGTGCCGTTTATAGATGGCGGAGTCCATGGCGGTATCTTGTATCTCTTGGTAAAGAGAATTAGATCCGTCTTGTCCGCATTGATACTGAGTCCGACATCCATAGCCCACTTCAGTACTTCTTTAAGCGTACTGTCCATGACGGAGCTGATCGTCGTTGGACATTTGCCCACGATAATTATGGCTATGTCATCTGCATAGGCGGTTATCGTTGGGGCTTTCCGTTTGAATTTCCTTAAGATGTTGTTTACCACTAAGTTCCACAGCAGCGGCGATAGCACTCCGCCCTGTGGCGTGCCTCTATGCGCCGCCTTGGTTGTGGTGGTGGTTCCCCATTCTGCTCTTTTCTTCTGCAGCTTAATAGATTTCCTATCCAATACAGATACATTGTTGAATGCACCTGAGATGTCCAGGAACGCTCCTAAGGCAAATTCCTTGTGGTGTAGGGCCTTTTCGATGGTAGCTACTAGGGAGTGTAACGCTGTTTCCACTGATTTCCCTTTTGTGTAGGCATGTTGGTTGAGTTCTACGAGTCGGTTCATGCCTCCTCCTTTTCTTTGGTCTTCTGCAGCATGGCTGGTATTATACCATCCAGCCCAGGGGATTTGTAGTTCTCAAAGGAGTCTATGGCCCACTGGATTTTGTGTGGTGTGATTATATTCCCAGGTACGTCGGACACTGGGTGCGTGTGCACTGATTGTTGTGAATCAAGTGCATCTGTGCATCCGGGGAAGTGCTCGCTTAGAAGGGCATTAGTCGCTTCCCTGCTGCTACTCGTCCATCGGCCATCGCTAGTTCTTAGTTGGCTCTGAATTGTCGGTTGGTTCGACAGAAGCTTCCTAAGTCTGGCGGTTTCCGTGACCTTCTCAATGCCGGAGCAGAAGGATCTCCATGAGTTTCTCTTGACTGTCTGGACCTTTTTCTTAAACTCACGGAGCCTTATCCTGTATTCTTCCCATACAATATCTTCGTTTGCTTGTTTGGCTAGTTTGAAGATTTCTTGTAGGTCGGTGCGTTGTGCCTTCAATTGTGGGTTCCACCAGGGTGGCCTGTGTTTCCTTCTTGTTATTGAGGTCTTGCACGCTGAGTTGAAAGCTGAGGTTAGATGGTGACAGAGAGTCTTCACGGACTCCTCAATGTCCTCCGTTGATGAGATTGTTATTGGGGATGGGAGTGTCCTTGTCACTTTGGTCTTAAACATATCCCAGTTGGTGTTCCTGGGATTTTTGTAGAGACTTTTTGTCACTTTGCACTCAAGTTGAATTTCGAACTGGATATACCTATGATCAGAGAAGGAGGGTTTGCTGAGGACCCTCCATTCCGTGACTTCGGTATTTGTTCCAGACGCGAGTGTTAGATCTATGACGCTAGATGAGGAGGGACCTACGTAGGTGGGTTCCTCGCCCCTGTTAGCGATCTTAATATTATATTTTAGAATGAAGTCTAAAAGTGACTCACCTCTATTGTTCACATCTCTGCAGCCCTATGGGGTGTGATGAGCGTTGGCGTCAGCGCCTATCACCAGGGGTTGCCTCTTCTGGCTCACCTCCTGGATCAGACGCTCCCTCTCCTCTGTCGGCGATTCCCTGTCATGCGCTAGATAGCAGGACGCCATCAGGAGTGGTTCGTCCCTGCATCCCTCTAGCGCTATCACCGTGATGTCGTCTGTACTATAATTAGACATAAGATAAGCATAGATGCCTTTTCTTACCAGAATTGCAGTTCTAGCTTTACTTACGGTGGTCTGGTAGAAGATGGAGTAGTTGCTAGACCCTAGCCCAGCGATCTTGTTACCCGACGCGATCCAGGGTTCCTGGACTAGGGCCACGTCGACGGACTCCTCCTCCAGGGTCAAGAGGAGCTCCGCCGACGCCAACTTGCTCTTATGGAGGTTTAGCTGAAGGATCCGTAGCTTCATGGCTATTTTCGGATACCTTCTGCTTGGATGGGTTGGCTATAATAGTCAGGTCACCATCCTCCTCCATTTCGTCCTCTATGTCGAGGCTGTTTGCGGCGTCTGTCAAGGCTTCGAGGTCCTTTTCCACCTCGCCGGCCGTTTGGGTGGCGTTTTTTGAGTCGTAGGTACACGTTTCCTACTCCTCACGCCATCTTCCCAAACCTCGAGTATAGCAGATCCTCGGCCTCCTTGTTGATCTGGAGGACCATTTGTTGGCCATTGCCTTCCGGCTTGCGTGTAGTACCGTCCAGTCAGCGGTAGGCACGTCCGGATTCTGCCATCTGAGCAGCTTGAGCGCCTGTTCCTTAGGTACGACCCTCGGGAAGAGTACTTTCGCTTTTGGTACTGACGAAATGCAGGTTCTGTCAACTACCTCCAGCTTGGCACCTTCCCAGGGGGCGTCCATCTTGGACACAGTTTCGGTGACCCACTTCAGGGAGAGGTCATCCTTGCAGCTCAATATCTTCACCCCATTAAGCCACCCCGCTCCATCGAAGGTGGTAGGCTGAGACTCTGGCTCCTCCATTCGTTTGAATAGGGCGTCCAACAGCCTCAGCTCTACCATCTTCCACTTGTCGGGTGATATTTTGCCGTGGGGGTTACTGCGGTCGATGAAAATTTTTAAAATGTTTTAAAAGTTGAATTTTTGAAAGTGTTGAAAATTTTGAAAATTATGTACATTTTGAAAATTGTAATAAATTTGAAAATGTTGAAAATTTTTAAATTTTTAAAATGTTGAATTTTTGAAGTTTCGGAAATGTTGAAATTTTTTAAAATTATAAAAACTTTCAAATTTTAAAAAATTTCAACATTTTTAAAATTTAAAAATTTTCAACATTTTTAAAGTTTTTAAATTTGTTAAAATTTTCAAAATTAACACAATTTTCAAAATTTTTAGAATTATCAAAAATTTCTATATTTTTATAAATTCAACATTTTCAACATTTCCGACATTTCAAAAATTCAACATTTTAAAAATTTAAAAATTTTCAACATTTTCAAAGTTTTCAAATTTATTACAATTTACATAATTTTCAAAATTTTCAAAAATTTCAAAACTTACATACTTTTATAAATTTTAAAAATTATTAAAATTTTAAAATTTTCAACATTTCCGACATTTCAAAAATTCAACATTTTAAAAATGTAAAAGTTTTCAACATTTTCAAAGTTTTCAAATTTGTTAAAATTTACATAACTTTCAAAATTTTCAAAAATTTCAAAACTTACATAATTTTATAAATTTTTAAAATTATCAAAATTATAAAATTTTAAAAATTTTCTACATTTTCAAAAATTTAACATTTTCAACATTTTCGAAATATCAAAAATTCAAAATGTTTAACATTTTCAACATTTTCAATATGTACATAATTTTTAAAGTTTTCAAATTTATTAAAATTTTCAAGATGGACATAATTTTCAATATGTTCAAAAATTCAACATTTTAAACACTTTCAAAATTTTCAAAATTTTTTTAAATTTTCAAAATTTTCAAAACTTACATAATTTTTAAAATTATTAACATTATTTTCATTATTATTAACATTATTTTCATTTTCATAAATTCAACATTTCCGACATTTCAAAAATTCACCATTTTCAAAATTTTCAAAACTTTCATAATATTTAACATTTTTAAAACTTATATAATTTTCAAAATTTTTAAAATTATAAAAACTTTCAAATTTTAAAAAATTTCAAAATTTCGTTTTCAAAGTTTTAAAATTTGTTAAAATTTTCAAAATTAACATAATTTTCAAAATGTTTAAAATTATAAAAATTTTCAAATATTTAACATTTTCAACATAATGAAAATTTTTAAAATTTTCAAAATTTACATAATTTTTGACATTTTCAAAATTTTCAAAACTTACTTAATTTTAAATGTATCAAATTTTCTACATTTTCAACATATTTAAAATTTTTCAAATTTTCATAATATTTTTAACATTTTCAAAATTTTCTACCATTTATACATTTTCAAAAATTCAACATTTTCAATATTTCCGACATTTCAAAAATTCAACATTTTAAAAATTTTCCAAGTTTTTAAATTTATTAAAATTTCCAAATGTACATAATTTTCAAAATTTTTAAAATATCAAAAATTTCTACATTTTCAAAAATTCAACATTTTCAAATATTCAACATATTCAAAATTTTTAAAATTTTTTTAAAATTTAATTGATTAGGATAAATTACTTGTCGTTGAGACACTAAACTTTCTCAAATAATGTAAAAAAAGAATAAAATTCCTAATAAAGAAATTGAAGAACCAATTGTTGAAATTACATTTCATGTAGTATAAGAGTCAGGGTAATCAGAATACCGACGTGGTATACCTGCTTACCCTAAAAAATGTTGAGGAAAAAATGTTAAATTTACCGCAATAAATATAACGATAAATTGACTTTTTAATGACTTATTGTTTAATGTAAGACCTGTAAATAAAGGGTATCAGTGAATGAATGCTGCTATAATAGCAAATACAGCTCCTATTGATAAAACATAATGAAAATGAGCTACTACGTAATAGGTTAGGTTAGGTTATATCGGCAGGCCTCCAAGTGGGGGCCTCACATAGATCAGTATGATCCTTAGTGTTGCCGGATAAGTGATGGAGGCTGTTAATTTCACGATTTAAATATCCCAGTCTAGTATGCTGGTTAGTTTGGCAAAAGCCAGGAGTTTTTGTGGTGCCAGGCCCGCTGCTTCTTCCAGTGATGCAAGCAGTGGGCTTCCAAGGCATTTCGCTCTCGAGGTAATGAGTGCGGGGCAGTCGCAGATGAGGTGCTCCAGAGTTTCGTTTACTTCTGGTACCTTGCATTTCCTGCATTCTTCATTGTCGGTAATGCCCAACTTCTTAGCGTGCGCTGCGGTCAGGCAGTGACCCGTGAGTATACCCATCATTGTTCTGCAGTCTCTTCTTGGGAGCTGAATGACATATTGGGCCAGTTTCGCATTTGTATGTTTGCACATAGTGCGGGCTGTCTTGCAATTTGTTGTGCTGTGCCACCTTCTTGCTGCTATTAATGCAGCGCTTTCTTCTAAGCTGTGGCTTATAGAGCGTAGCGGTATCTTCAGGTCTTCAACTGCCAGTTGTCTGGATTCGGCACCTTCTTTTGCTAACCTGTCTGCCATCTCGTTTCCGTCAATGCCCTGGTGGCTGGGAACCCAAAAGATGCGCACCTTCGAGCGGCTGCTTAATGCATCTAATGCTTCTCTGCTTGCCAGTACATTTTCGGAGCTGATGACATAGGATTGCATAGATTTGATAGCCGCCTGACTGTCGACAAAGATGCTGACCCGATTCTTGTTGAGCGTTATCGCCAGTTCTGCAGCCTTCTTTATAGCGAAGACCTCCGCTTGAAAGATGCTGCAGTAGTCCGGCAACTTGTATGATACTTGAATGAGCGGATCTGCACAGTAGACCGCGGCGCCCACGCCGGTTTCCATTTTAGATCCGTCCGTGAATAGCTTTGTCGCGTTTTCGTCCATGCCGATTATCCAATCTTCATGTCCCATTAGAGCGGGCGTTCTTGAGAAGTTGTTTATTGGGGTCATATAGTCCGTGCTATTGAGTGACTCTCCTCCTACTTCGCTGTGCCCATAATTAGCGAGGGCCATATTTCCTGTAGCACAGAGACGTTGCGCGGTCTTTTGTGCTAGTAGTTTGGCCTGTACGTCGATGGGGAGAACTCCAAGTATCACCTCCAAGGCCTTTGTTGGAGTAGATCTCAGTGCCCCAGTAATGCACATCAGTGCACGTCTTTGTACCCTTTCCATTATTAGGAGGTATGTGGATTTCTTAGTGGCCTTCCACCATACTAGGACACCGTAGAGTAGTATTGGACGAACAATTGAGATGAAGATCCAGTGCATCAGTTTGGGAGACAAGCCCCAAGTGCTACTTAGCATCTTTTGCGATGCGTATAGTGCACTTGTGGCTTTCTTTACCCTTTCCTCGACATTGGTTTTCCAGCTCAACTTGCTGTCCAGTACTATTCCTAGATACTTCACTCTCTTTTTGGCTCGAGCATGGTGCCGTTTATAGATGGCGGAGTCCATGGCGGTATCTTGTATCTCTTGGTAAAGAGAATTAGATCCGTCTTGTCCGCATTGATACTGAGTCCGACATCCATAGCCCACTTCAGTACTTCTTTAAGCGTACTGTCCATGACGGAGCTGATCGTCGTTGGACATTTGCCCACGATAATTATGGCTATGTCATCTGCATAGGCGGTTATCGTTGGGGCTTTCCGTTTGAATTTCCTTAAGATGTTGTTTACCACTAAGTTCCACAGCAGCGGCGATAGCACTCCGCCCTGTGGCGTGCCTCTATGCGCCGCCTTGGTTGTGGTGGTGGTTCCCCCATTCTGCTCTTTTCTTCTGCAGCTTAATAGATTTCCTATCCAATACAGATACATTGTTGAATGCACCTGAGATGTCCAGGAACGCTCCTAAGGCAAATTCCTTGTGGTGTAGGGCCTTTTCGATGGTAGCTACTAGGGAGTGTAACGCTGTTTCCACTGATTTCCCTTTTGTGTAGGCATGTTGGTTGAGTTCTACGAGTCGGTTCATGCCTCCTCCTTTTCTTTGGTCTTCTGCAGCATGGCTGGTATTATACCATCCAGCCCAGGGGATTTGTAGTTCTCAAAGGAGTCTATGGCCCACTGGATTTTGTGTGGTGTGATTATATTCCCAGGTACGTCGGACACTGGGTGCGTGTGCACTGATTGTTGTGAATCAAGTGCATCTGTGCATCCGGGGAAGTGCTCGCTTAGAAGGGCATTAGTCGCTTCCCTGCTGCTACTCGTCCATCGGCCATCGCTAGTTCTTAGTTGGCTCTGAATTGTCGGTTGGTTCGACAGAAGCTTCCTAAGTCTGGCGGTTTCCGTGACCTTCTCAATGCCGGAGCAGAAGGATCTCCATGAGTTTCTCTTGACTGTCTGGACCTTTTTCTTAAACTCACGGAGCCTTATCCTGTATTCTTCCCATACAATATCTTCGTTTGCTTGTTTGGCTAGTTTGAAGATTTCTTGTAGGTCGGTGCGTTGTGCCTTCAATTGTGGGTTCCACCAGGGTGGCCTGTGTTTCCTTCTTGTTATTGAGGTCTTGCACGCTGAGTTGAAAGCTGAGGTTAGATGGTGACAGAGAGTCTTCACGGACTCCTCAATGTCCTCCGTTGATGAGATTGTTATTGGGGATGGGAGTGTCCTTGCCACTTTGGTCTTAAACATATCCCAGTTGGTGTTCCTGGGATTTTTGTAGAGACTTTTTGTCACTTTGCACTCAAGTTGAATTTCGAACTGGATATACCTATGATCAGAGAAGGAGGGTTTGCTGAGGACCCTCCATTCCGTGACTTCGGTATTTGTTCCAGACGCGAGAGTTAGATCTATGACGCTAGATGAGGTGGGACCTACGTAGGTGGGTTCCTCGCCCCTGTTAGCGATCTTAATATTATATTTTAGAATGAAGTCTAAAAGTGACCCCCTCTATTGTTCACATCTCTGCAGCCCCATAGGGTGTGATGAGCGTTGGCGTCAGCGCCTATCACCAGGGGTTGCCTCTTCTGGCTCACCTCCTGGATCAGACGCTCCGTCTCCTCTGTCGGCGATTCCCTGTCATGCGTCCCTGCATCACTCTAGCGCTATCACCGTGATGTCGTCTGTACTATAATTAGACATAAGATAAGCATAGATGCCTTTTGTTACCAGAATTGCAGTTCTAGCTTTACTTACGGTGGTCTGGTAGAAGATGGAGTAGTTGCTAGACCCTAGCCCAGCGATCTTGTTACCCGACGCGATCTAGGGTTCCTGGACTAGGGCCACGTCGACGGACTCCTCCTCCAGCTTGCCAACGTATAGTACCGTCCAGTCAGCGGTAGGCACGTCCGGATTCTGCCATCTGAGCAGCTTGAGCGCCTGTTCCTTAGGTACGACCCTCGGGAAGAGTACTTTCGCTTTTGGTACTGACGGAATGCAGTTTCTGTCAACTACCTCCAGCTTGGCACCTTCTCAGGGGGCGTCCATCTTGGACACAGTTTCGGTGACCCACTTCAGGGTGAGGTCATCCTTGCAGCTCAATATCTTCACCCCATTAAGCCACCCCGCTCCATCGAAGGTGGTAGGCTGAGACTCTGGCTCCTCCATTCGTTTGAATAGGGCGTCCAACAGCCTCAGCTCTACCATCTTCCACTTGTCGGGTGATATTTTGCCGTGGGGGTTACTGCGGTCGATGAGCGCGACGACTAGGTGCCGACGTGCCACATCGCTCACCGTCTCCCTTTTCGGCAGTGACTTTTTAGGGGGTTTTTGGCGCGGCCGCTTGCTCACGGGCACATCCGCCTTGTCTTGGTCTTCAGAACGCTGCCTTTTAGTAAACAGCAGCTCCTCGACCTTGTTGGCGTATTGGCTTGAAGTAGCCTTCATCGCCATTTTGCCCTCGAAGTGTTTACGACCCTCCTCGATCTTATCTTCTGCCCACTCCAGCTTTTTCCTCTCCTCAGGGGTGAGTTTATTGCTGCCAGCGAGCCGAGATTTAATCTTCAGGGCCGCTTTGTACTGGGCTTTCGCTTTCAAGCCCTCCTTTGTCTTCCTGGGCCCTTCCCTACTAGGGGAGTTGGAACCCTTGACTGGGGAGCGCAGGAGGCTTTCTTCCGCCTCAGCACTTATATCGTTGCCTTGAGGGTCGCTGTCCGAGTCTACATGGACTCTGGTACCGCGCCACATCTTGACATTCTTTGATGTTGAGGCAGTAGTTGTACAACTGTCCTGGCCTGCTCCCACCAGTTCAGAGGTGTGACCGCTGGCGACACGTAGAGGGGTGTTCACCCCCGTGCCCACCGGTGGTAGCAGTCACGCCTTCCACCGACGTTTGGGCTGACATCCCAGCCCGAGTTGTTCCATTCGAAGGCTCCATCTACTTCTTCATGGTTGGTTAATTTTATTCTTGGGAACCACCCCATAGCATTTTTAGGCCTATCTGCCAGGTACCTCTGACCATGGCTCCGGACACCGCAGCACCAGACTTTGATGGTCCGTATGTTGTTGTGTCCTTGCCTCAGCTGGGCCGTTTATTGGCCCAAGCAACAGGACAGTGTCTGATTCTGAAGTTTGAGTCAATACACAGCCCATTGCCCAGCCGGCACCCTCGTGGAGGGTTCGGTCAGAGGGTTTGTGCCAGCCAACATAATAAGTATCATGTAAAATAATATCAATAGAAAAATTAGCTAAAGCAACTCCAGTTAAACCCCCTACTGTGAATAAAAATACAAACCCCAAAGCCCATAAAATTGCTGGAGAATAAGAAAGTTGGGCTCCGTGTAAAGTAGCCAATCAACTAAAAATTTTAATACCTGTGGGTACAGCAATAATTATTGTAGCATATGTAAAATAAGCTCGTGTGTCACATTATTTATAAATATAAATATAATCCAATTGCTAACATGGCATAAATTATTCCTAATGAACCAAAAGTTTCCTTTTTACCTTGATTCTTGTCTAATAATAGGAGAAATTAAAATGTATACTTCTGGGTGCCCAAAAAATTAAAATAAATGTTGGTAGAGAATTGGGTCTCCTCCTCCGGCAGGGTCAAAAAATGATGTATTTAAATTTCGGTCAGTTATAAGTATTGTAATTGCTCCGCCTAAAACTGGTAATGATAAAAGTAATAATAAAGCAGTAATTACTACTGATCATACAAATAAAGGTATCCGATCAAATGTAATTCCTGAGGAACGTATATTAATTCCTGTTGTAATAAAATTTACTGCTCCTAAAAATGAAGAAATTACGGCTAAATGTAAAGAAAAAATAGCTAAATCAACTGAGGACAATTCCAGAAGATAAAGGTGGGTAAACAGTTCACCCTGTTCCAGCTCCGTTTTCTACTATACTTCTTACTAATAAAAGAGAAAGAACAGGAGGAAGTAATCAAAATCTTATATTATTTATTCGGGGAAAAGCTATATCAGGAGCTCCTAACTATTAAAGGAACTAATCAATTCCCAAATCCCCCAATTATAATAGGTATAACTATAAAAAAAATTATAATAAATGCATGGGCTGTAACAATTACATTGTAAATTTGGTCATCTCCAATTAATGCTCCTGGGTGTCCTAATTCGGCTCGAATTAAAATTCTTAGGGATGTTCCCACTATTCCGGCTCAAGCTCCAAAAATAAAGTATAAGCCATAATTTTCAAAATTTTTAATATTTTCAAAAATTCAACTTTTTAAATATTTTTAAAATTTTTAAAATTTTCAAAATATTCAAAACTAACATAATTTTATAAATTTTTAAAATTATCAAAATTTTTAAAATTTTCTAAATTTTCAACATTTTCAACATATTCAAAATTTTAAAAATGTAATTTTTTAAAATTTTCAAAATTTTCAACATTTTAAAAATTTTCTACATTTTCAAAATTTCAAAATTTTCAAATTTTTAAAATTTTCAATACTTTCAAAATCTTACATAATTTTCAAAATTTTTAAAATTTAAAAATTTTCTAAATTTTAAAAAATTTCAACATTTTCGACATTTCAAAAAATTCAACATTTTAAAAATTTTTAAAAATTTTCAACATTTTCAAAGTTTTTAAATTTATTAAAATTTTCAAAATTTACATCATTTTCAAAATTTTTAACATTATCAAAATTTTCTACATTTTCAAAATCTTCAACATTTTCAAATATTCAACATTTTCAAAATTTTCAACATTTTCATAATTTTCAACATTTTCAAAATTTTTAAATTAATTTTCAATACTTTCAAAATCTACATAATTTTTAAATTATCAAAATTTTTAAATTTTAAAAATTTTCTACATTTTCAAAAATTTAACATTTTCAAAATTTTTAAAATTTTCAAAACTTACATCATAATTTTAAAAATTTTCAAAATTTTAAAAATTTTAAAACTTTAAAAATTTTAAAAAATTTTCAACATTTCCGACATTTCAAAAATTCAACATTTTAAAAATTTAAAAATTTTCAACATTTTCAAAGTTTTTAAATTTGTAAAAATTTTCAAAATTAACATAATTTTCAAAATTTTTTAAAATTATCAAAATTTTCAAAATTTACATAATTTTTGACATCTTCAACATTTTCAAAACTTACTTAATTTTAAAAGTATAAAATTTTCAAATTTTCTACATTTTCAACATATTTAAAATTTTTAAAATTTTCATAATATTTTTAAGATTTTCAAAATTATCAAAATTTTCTACCATTTCTACATTTTCAAAAATTCAACATTTTCAAATATTCAACACTTTCAACATATTCAAAATTTTTAAAATTTTCAAAATTTACATAATTTTTAACATTTTCAAAGTTTTCAAATTTACATAATTTTCAAAATTTTTAAAAATTCAACATTTCCGACATTTCAAAAATTCAACATTTTCAAAATTTTTAAAATTTTCAAAACTTTCAAAACTTACATAATTTTCAAAATTTTAAAAACTTACATAATTTTCAAAATTTTTAAAAATTATAAAAACTTTTCAAATTTTAAAAAATTTCAACATTTCCGACATTTCAAAAATTCAACGTTTTAAAAATTTAAAAATTTTGAACATTTTCAATGTTTTAAAATTTATTAAAATTTTCAAAACTCACATAATTTTCAAAATTATTAACATTATTTTCATTATTATTAACATTATTTTCATTTTCAAATATTCAACATTTAAAACATTTTTCAAAATTTTAAAAATTTTCAAATTTCTCAATACCTAACAAAACTATCAACATTATCAAAATTTTAAAATGTTCTACATTTTAAAAAATTCAACATTTCCGAAATTTCAAAAATTCAACATTTTTAAAATTTTCAAAACTTTCATAATATTCAAAATTTTTAAAACTTACATAATTTTCAAAATGTTTACACTATCAAAATTTTAAAAATTTTCTAACATTTTCAAAATTTACATTTTCAACATTTCCGACATTTCAAAAAATTCAAAATTTTAACAATTTTCAAAATTTTTTTCAAAATTTTCAAATTTTTCAACATTTTCAAAAAAATTTTCAACATTTTTCAAAATTTTCAAAATTTTCAAAATTTTCAAAATTTTCAAATTTTCAAAATTTTCAAAATTTCCAACATTTTCAAAAATTCAACATTTTCAAAATTTTCAAAATTTTCAAAATTTTCAAAATTTTCAAATTTCAAAATTTTCAAAATTTTTAAAATTTTCAAAATTTTCAAAATTTTCAACATTTTCAAAATTTTCAAAATTTTCAACATTTCAAAAATTATAAACATTTTAAACATTTTAAATTTTACAAATTTTAAAAATTTTTAAAATGTTGAAATTTTGAAATGTCGGAAATGTTTAAATTTTTGAAAATGTAGAATATTTTTAAAATTTTAAAATTTTGATAATTTTAAAAATTTTGAAAATTTTAAAAAATGTTTAAAATGTTGAACTTTTGAAAATGTTGAAAATTATGTACATTTTGAAAATGTTAAACATTTTGAATTTTTGATATTGTCGGAAATGCTGAATTTTTAAAAATGTAAAATATTTTGAAAATTTTTAAATTTTGAAAATTTTCAAAATTTCGAATATGTTGAAAATGTTGAATTTTTGAAAATGTAGAAAAATTTTTAAATTTTGATAATGTTAAAAATTTTGAAAATTATGTAAGTTTTAAAAATTTTGAAAATTATGAAAGTTTTGAAAAGTTTGAAAATGCGGAATTTTTGTAATGTTGATATGTTGAATTTTTGAAAATGTAGAAAATTTTTAAAATTTTAAAATTTTGATAATGTTAATAATTTGAAAATTTAAAAAATTGTGAAAATGTTTAAAATGTTAAGTTTTTTAAAAATGTTGAAAATTTTGCAAATTTTAAAAATGTTGAAAATTATGTAAATTTTGAAAATGTTGAAAATGTTAAACATTTTGAATTTTTGATATGTCGGAAATGTTGAAAATGCTGAATTTTTTTAATATTTTAAAAAAATTTTGAAAATGTTGAAAATCTTAGAAATTTTGGAAATTTTATAAACTTTGAAAATATTGTAAGTTTTAAAAATTTAAAAATTTTAAAAATTTTTGAAAATTTTAATAAATTTGGAAGTTAATTTTGAAAATGTTGAAAACTTACAAAATTTTGAAAATTTTGAAAATGTTAAAAATTTTCAAAATTTAAAAAATTTTGAAAATTTTAAAATGTTAAAATTTTGAAAATGTTTAAAATTTTGTAAAATTTTAAAATTTTGAAAATGTTCAAAATTTTCAAAATTTTCAAAATTTTAAAAATTTTCAAAATTTTCAAAATTTTCAAATTTTCAAAATTTTCAAATTTTCAAATTTTACATAATTTTCAAAATTTTTAACATTTTCAAAATTTTTCAAATTTTAAAAATTTTCAAAATTTTCAAAATTTTCAAAATTTCCAACATTTTCAAAATTTCAAAATTTTTTAAAATTTTAAATTTTTTACAAATTTTCAAAATTTTCAAATTTTTAAAATTTTCAAAATTTTCAAAATTTTCAAATTTTCAAAATTTTCAAAAATTCAAAAAATTCAGCATTTCAAAATTTTCAACATTTTAAAAAATTTCAAAATTTTAAAATTTTAAAATTTTCAAAATTTTCAAAATTTTTCAAAATTTTCAAAATTTTTAAAATTTTCAAAAATTTTCAACATTTTAAAAATTTTTGAAAATTTTCAAAATTTTTAAAATTTTAAAAATTTTACAAATTTTCAAAATTTTTAAAATTTTAAAATTTTAAAAATTTTCTACATTTTCAAAAATTCAAAATTTTCAACATTTTTAAAAATTTCAAAATTTTCAAAATTTTCAAAATTTTAAAAATTTTCAAATATTTTCAAAATTTTTAAAATTTTCAAATTTTAAAAATTTACAAAATTTTAAAAATTTTCAAAATTTCAAAATTTCAAAATTTTAAAAATTTTCAAAATTTTCAAATGTTTCAAAATTTTTAAAATTTTCAAAATTTTTAAAATTTTCAAAATTTTTAAAAAAATTTTCAAAATTTTAAAATTTTCAAATTTTCAAAATTCAACATTTTCAAAATTTTCAAATTTTCAAAATTATTCAAAATTTTCAAAATTTTCAAAATTTTCAAATTTTCAACATTTTCAAAAATTTTTAAAATTTTCAAAATTTAAATAATTTTCAAAATTTTCAAATTTTAAAAATTTTTAAAACATTTTCAAATTTTCAAAATTTTTAAAATTTTCAAAATTTTCAAAATTTTCAAAATTTTTAAAAATTTTAAAATTTTCAAAATTTACAAAATTTTATAAATTTTAAAAATTTTCAAAAATTTTCAAATTTTAAAAATTTTTAAAATTTTAAAAAATTTCAAAATTTTTAAATTTTCAAAAAATTTAAAATTTTCAAAATTTTCAAATTTTTAAAAAATTTTCAACATTTTCAAAATTTTCAAAATTTTAAACATTTTCAAAATTTTCAAAATTTTCAAAATTTTCAAAATTTTCAAAAATTTTAAAATTTTCAAAATTACATAATTTTAAAAATTTTTAAAATTTTCAAAATTTTCAAATTTTAAAAATTTTAACATTTTCAAAATTTTCAACATTTTCAAAAAATTTTCAAAATTTTTTAAAATTTTTAAAAAATTTTTAAAATTTTAAAATTTTAAAATTTTTAAAACTTACAAAATTTTTAAAATTTTTAAAATTTTTAAAAATTTTCTACATTTTCAAAAATTCAACATTTTCAACATTTTCAAAATGTGCAAAATTTTCAAAATTTTCAAAGTTCTCAAATTTATTAAAATTTTCAAAATGTACATTTAAAATTTTATAAATTTTTAAAATTATCAAAATTTTAAAATTATCAAAATTTTTAAAATTTTAAAAATTTTCAAAATTTTCAAAATTTACATAAGTTTCAAAATTTTTAAAATTATCAAAATTTCTAAAATTTTCAACATTTTCAAAATTTTAATTTTAAAATTTTCAAAATTTCAACATTTTCAACATATTAAAAATTTTTAAAATTTTCAAAATTTACATAATTTCAAAATTATCAAATTTTCAAAATTTTCTACATTTTCAACATATTCAAAATTTGTAAAATTTTCAAAAATTACATAATTTTTAACATTTTCAAAATTATCAAAATTTTCAAAATTTTCAAAATTTTTACATTTTATTCAACATTTTCAAATATTCAACATTTGCATCATATTCAACATTTTTAAAATTTTCAAAATTTACATAATTTTAAAATTTTCAAATTTTCAAATTTTCTACATTTTCAACATATTCAATATTTTGCAAAATTTTCAAAATGTACATAATTTTTAACATTTTCAAAATTATCAAAATTTTCTACCTTTTCTACATTTTCAAAAATTCAACATTTTCAACATTTCCGACATTTCAAATTTCAAAATTCAAAATTTTTTCAAAATTTTCAAAGTTTTCAAATTTATTAAAATTTTCAAAATGTATATAATTTTCAACATTTTCAAAATCTCAACATTTTTAACATTTTCAAAAATTTTTAACATTATCAAAATTTTTAAATTTTAAAAATGTTTTACATTTTAAAAAATTCAACATTATCAACATTTTCAAAATGTACATCATTTTAAAAATTTTTAAAATGATCAAAATTTTCAAATTTTAAAAATTTTCTACATTTTCAAAAATTCAACATTTCAACAATTCAAATGTTAAATTTTCAAAATTTTCAAAACTTACATAATTTTATAAATTTTTAAAATTATCAAAATTTTAAAATTTTAAAAATTTTCTACATTTTCAAAAATTTAACATTTTCAACATATTTCAAAATTTAAAAAATTTTCTACATTTTAAAAAAAATTTAACATTTTCAACATATTCGAAATTTTTAAAATTTTCAAAATTTACAAAATTTTCAAAATATTTTTACATTTTTAAAAATTCCACATTTTCAACATTTCCGACATATCAAAAATTCAAAATGTTTAAAATTTTCAACATGTTCAATATGTACATAATTTTCAAAATTTTCAAAGTTTTCAATCTTATTAAAATTTTCAAAATGTACATAACATTTTCAAAAAATTCAACACTTCCGACATTTCAAAAATTCAACATTTTTAAAATTTTTAAAACTTACATAATTTTTAAAATTATCTAAATTTTCAATTTTTAAAAAATATTCTACATTTTCAAAAATTCAACATTTTCAAAATGTGCATAATTTTCAAAATTTTCAAAGTTCTCAAATTTATTAAAATTTTCAAAATGTACATAATTTTATAAATTATTAAAATTATCAAAACTTACATAAGTTTCAAAATTTTTAAAATTATCAAAATTTCTAAAATTTTCAACATTTTCATAATTTTTTATATTTCTAAAAATTCAACATTTTCAACATATTCAAAATTTTTAAAATTTTCAAAATTTACATAATTTTAAAATTATCAAATTTTCAATATTTGTAAATTTTGTAAAATTTACATAATTTTTCACATTTTCAAAATTTTCAAAACTTACATAATTTTCAACATTTTTATAATTATCAAAATTTTAAAATTTTAAAAATTTCTACATTTTCAAAAATTCAACATTTCAAAAATTAAACATTTTAAAAATTTTTAAATTTTCAACATTTTTTTCAAATTTTTTCAAATTTTCAACATTTTCAAAGTTTTCAAATTTATTAAAATTTTCAAAATGTACATAATTTTTAAAATTATCAAAATTTTCTACCTTTTCTACACTTTCAAATATTCAACATTTTCAAATATTCAAGATTTTCAACATATTCAAAATTTTTTAAAATTTTCAAAATTTATATAATTTTTAACATTTTCAACATTTTCAAAACTTACATAAGTTTCAAAATTTTTAAAATTATCAAAATTTCTAAAATTTTCAACATTTTCATAATTTTTTACATTTTCAAAAATTCAACATTTTTAAACATATTCAAAATTTTTAAAATTTTCAAAATTTACATAATTTTTAAAATTTTAAAATTTTCTACATTTTCAACATATTCAATATTTGTAAAATTTGTAAAATTTACATAATTTTTCACATTTTCAAAATTTTCAAAACTTACATAATTTTCAACATTTTTATAATTATCAAAATTTTAAAATTTTAAAAATTTCTACATTTTCAAAAATTCAACATTTCAAAAATTAAACATTTTAAAAATTTTTAAATTTTCAACATTTTCAAAGTTTATAAATTTTCAACATTTTCTTACATAAGTTTCAAAATTTTTAAAATTATCAAAATTTCTAAAATTTTCAACATTTTCATAATTTTTTATATTTTCAAAAAATTCAACATTTGCATCATATTCAACATTTTTAAAATTTTCAAAATTAACATAATTTTAAAATTATCAAATTTTCAAATTTTCTACATTTTCAACATATTCAAAATTTTTTTAAAATTTTCAAAATGTACATAATTTTTAACATTTTCAAAATTATCAAAATTTTTAAGCATTTTCAAAATTTTTAAAATTATTCAACATTTTCAAATTTTAAAAATTACATTTTCAAAATTCAAAATTTTCAACATTTTTAAAATTTTCAAAATTAACATAATTTTCAAAATTTTCAAATTTATTAAAATTTTCAAAATGTATATAATTTTCAACATTTTCAAAATCTCAACATTTTAAACATTTTCAAAATTTTCAACATTTTCAAAATTTTTAAAATTTTCAAAATGTTTTACATTTTAAAAATTCAACATTTTCAAAATGTACATAATTTTCAAAGTTTTCAAATTTATTAAAATTTTCAAAATTACATAATTTTATAAATTTTTAAAATTATCAAAATTTTCAAATTTTAAAAATTTTCTACATTTTCAAAAATTCAACATTTTCAACATTTTCAAAATGTCATAAATTTTCAAAATTTTCAAAATTTTCATAATTTTTTAAAATTTTTAAAATTATCAAAATTTTTTAAATTTTCAAAATTATTAAAATTTTCAAAATTTACATAATTTTACATTTTCAAAAATTCAACATTTTCAAAATTTTCAAAATTTTTTAAAATTTTTAAAATTTTTAAAATTTTAAAAACTTACATAATTTTTAAAATTATCTAAATTTTCAATTTTTAAAAATATTCTACATTTTCAAAAATTCAACATTTTCAACATTTTCAAAATGTGCATAATTTTCAAAATTTTCAAAGTTCTCAAATTTATTAAAATTTTCAAAATGTACATAATTTTATAAATTTTTAAAATTATCAAAATTTTATTATCAAAATTTTAAAATTTTAAAAATTTTCTACATTTTCAAAAATTCAACATTTTCAAAATTTTTAAAATTTTCAAAATTTCTAAAATTTTCAACATTTTCAAAATTTTTAAAATTTTCAAAATTTTACAAAATTTTTAAAATTATTAAAAATTTTTTTCAAAATATTCATACATTTTCAAAAATTCAACATTTTCAAAATTTTCATAATTTTCAAAATTTTCAAAGTTTTTCAAATTTTTAAATATTTTCAAAATGTACATAATTTTTAAAATTTTTAAAATTATCAAAATTTTAAAATTTTAAAAATTTTCTACATTTTCAAAACTTACATAATTTTCAAAATTTTCAAAATTTTCAAAATTTCTAAAATTTTCAAAATTTTCAAAATTTTTTAAATTTTCATCAAATTTCAACATTTTCAACATATTCAAAATTTTTAAAATTTTCAAAATTTACATAATTTTTTAAAATTATCAAAATTTTCTACCTTTTCTACATTTTCAAAAATTCAAATTTTCAACATTTCCGACATATCAAAAATTCAAAATTTTTTCAAAATTTTCAAAGTTTTCAAATTTATTAAAATTTTCAAAATGTATATAATTTTCAACATTTTCAAAATCTCAACATTTTTAACTTTTCAAAAATTTTTAACATTATCAAAATTTTTAATATTTTAATAATGTTTTACATTTTAAAAAATTCAACATTTTCAACATTTTCAAAATGTACATAATTTTATAAATTTTTAAAATGATCAAAATTTTCAAATTTTAAAAATTTTCTACATTTTCAAAAAATTCAACATTTCAACAATTCAAATGTTAAATTTTCAAAATTTTCAAAACTTACATAATTTTATAAATTTTTAAAATTATCAAAATTTTAAAATTTTAAAATTTTCTACATTTTCAAAAATTTAACATTTTCAACATATTCGAAATTTTAAAAATTTTCTACATTTTCAAAAATTTAACATTTTCAACATATTCGAAATTTTTAAAATTTTCAAAATTTACAAAATTTTCAAAATATTTTACATTTTTAAAAAATCCACATTTTCAACATTTCCGACATATCAAAAATTCAAAATTTTTAAAATTTTCAACATGTTCAATATGTACATAATTTTCAAAATTTTCAAAGTTTTCAATCTTATTAAAATTTTCAAAATGTACATAACATTTTCAAAAAATTCAACACTTCCGACATTTCAAAAATTCAACATTTTTCAAAATTTTTAAAATTATCATAATTTTTAAAATTTTCTAAATTTTCAATTTTTCAAAATTTTTAACATTTTCAAAAATTCAACATTTTCAAAATTTTCAAAATTTTCAAAATTTTCAAAGTTCTCAAATTTATTAAAATTTTCAAAATTTACATAATTTTTTAAAATTTTCAAATTTTCAAAATTTTAAATTTTTCAAAATTTTCAAAATTTTCAAATTTTCAAAATTTTTAAAATTTTCAAAATTTTCAAAATTTTAAACTTTTCTACATTTTCAAAATTCAACATTTTCAAAATATTCAACATTTTCAAAATTTTTAAAATTTATCAAAATTTTCAAAATTTTTTAAAATTTTCAAAATTTTCAACATTTTCAAATTTTCAAAATTTTCAAAATTTTCAACATTTTTAAAATTTTCAAAATTTTCATAATTTTCAAACATTTTTAAAATTTTCAAAATTTTCAAAATTTTAAAATTTTAAATTTTCAAAATTTTCAAAATTTCAAAATTTAAAAATTTTTAAAATTTTAAAAATTTTAAAAAATTTTCAAATTTTTAAAATTTTCAAAATTTTCAAAATTTTCAAAAATTTTCAAAATTTTTTAAAATTTTCAAAATTTTCATAATTTTTAAAATTTTCAAAATTTTCAAAATTTTAACATTTTTAAAATTTTCAACATTTTCAACATTTTCAAAATTTTCAAATTTTCAAAATTTTCAAAATTTTCAAAATTTTCAAAATTTTCAAAATTTTTTAAAATTTTCAAAATTTTCAAAATTTTAAAAAAAAATTTTTCAAAATTTTCAAAATTTTTAACATTTTCAAAATTTTCAAAATTTTTCAAAATTTTAAAATTTTCAACATTTTCAAAATTTTTAAATTTTCAAATTTTCAAAATTTTTTAAAATTTTCAAAATTTTCAAAATTTTCAAATTTTTAAAAATTTTTAAAATTTAAAAAAATTTTTATTAACATTTTCAAAATTCAAAATTTTAAAATTTTAAAAATTTACATATTTTTTAACATTTTCAAAATTTTCAAAACTTACATAATTTTCAACATTTTTAAAATTATCAAAATTTTAAAATTTTAAAAATTTTCTACATTTTTAAAAATTTCAACATTTTCAACATTTCAAAAATTTAAACATTTTAAAAATTTAAAATTTTCAACATTTTAAAAATTTTACAAATTTTCAACATTTTCTAAAGTTTTCAAATATTTTAAAATTTTCAAAATGTACATAATTTTTTAAAATTATCAAAATTTCTAAAATTTTTACATTTTCAAAATTTCAAAATTTTCAACATTTTCAAAATTTTTAAAATTTTCAAAATTTACATAATTTTCAAAATTTAAAAGTTTTCAAATTTATTAAAATTTTGAAAATGTACATAATTTTTAAAATTATCAAAATTTTCAATTAACTTTGAAAATTTTGAAAATTTGAAACATTTTGAATTTTTGATTTGTCCAAAATGTTGAAAATTTTCGAAAATTTTAAAAAATTTTGATAATTTTAAAAATTTTGAAAATTTACAAAATTTTGAAAATTTTAAAAATTTTAAATATGTTGATAATCTTGAATATTTGAAAATGTTGAATTTTTGAAAATGTAGAAAATGTAGAAAATTTTAAAATTTTGATAATTTTAAAAATTTACAAAATTATGTATTAAAATTTTGATCATTTTAAAAATTTACAAAATTTTGAAAAGTTTGAAAATTTTGAAAATGTTAAAAATTTTGTTTAAAATGTTGAATTTTTGATAATTTTAAAAATTATGTACATTTTGAAAATTTTAATAAATTTGAAAACTTTGAATTAAAAATTTTGAAAATTTAAAATTTTGAAAATTTTTAAAATGTTGAAAATTTTTGAAAATTTTAGAAAATTTTAAATTTTTAATTTTTATAAAAATGTTGAAAATTATGTAAAGTTTTGAAAATTTTCAAAATGTTGAATATATTGAAAATGTTGAATTTTTGAAAATGTTAAATTTTTGAAAATGTAGAAAATTTTTAATAATTTTAAAAATTTTGAAAATTATGTACATTTTGGAAATTTTAATAACTTTAAAAATTTTAAAAATTTTAAATTGTTTAACAAATTCTAAAACTTTGAAAATGTTGAAAATTATTAAATTTTGATAATTTTAAAAATTATGTACATTTTGAAAATTTTAATAAATTTGAAAAACTTTGAAAATGTTGAAAAGTTAAAAATTTTTAAAATGTTGAATTTTTGAAATGTTTGATATGTTGAAAATGTTGAATTTTTGAAAATGTTGAAAAAAATGTAGAAAATGTTGATAATTTTAAGAATTTTGAAAATTATGTAAATTTTGAATTTTTTAACAAATTCTAAAACTTTGAAAATGTTGAAAATTTTTTAAATTTTAATAATTTTAAAAATTTTCAAATTTTGATAATTTTACAAATTTTGAAACTAATATAAGTTTTGAAAATTTTGAAAATGTTAAAAATTATGTATATTTTGAAAATTGTAATAAATTTGAAAACTTTGAAAATGTTGAAAATTTTTAAATTTTTAAAACGTTTAATTTTTGAAATGTTGAAAATGTTGAAATATTGAAAATGTAGAAAATTTTTAAAATTTGATAATTTTAAAATTATGTAAGTTTTGAAAATTTTGAAAATGTCAAAAATTCTATAAATTTTGAAAATTTTAAAAATTTTGAATATGTTAAAAATCTTGAATATTTGAAAATGTTGAATTTTTGAAAATGTAGAAAAGGTAGAAAATTTTGATAATTTTAAAAATTATGTACATTTTGAAAATTTTAAATTTTAAAATTTTATAAATTTGAAAACTTTGAAAATGTTGAAAATTTAAAAATTTTAAAAATTTTTGAAATGTCGGAAATGTTGAAAATGTTGAAATTTTTAAAAATGTAGAAAATTTTGAAAATTTTAAAATTTTGATAATTTTAAAATTATGTAAGTTTTAAAAATTTTGAAAATTTTAAAAATTTTGAAAATGTTGAAAATGTTGAATATTTGAAAATGTTGAATTTTTTAAAAATGTAGAAATTTTTGAAAATTTTAAAAATTTTGAAATTTATATACTTGAAAATTTTAATAAATTTAAAAACTTTGAAAATTTTGAAAATTTTTAACAAATTTCTAAATTTTGAAAATGTTGAAAATTATTAAATTTTGATAATTTAAAAAATTTTCAAATTATGTAAGTTTTGAAAATTTTGAAAATGTTCAAAGATTATGTAAATTTTGAAAATTTTAAAAATGTTGAAAATGTTGAAAATTTTGAAAATGTAGAAAATTTTTTAAAATTTTTTAATGTTAAAAATTTTGAAAATTTGAAAATTTTCAAATTTTAAAAATTTTGAAAATTTTAAAAGTTTTGAAAATTTTGAAAATTTTGAAAATTTTGAAAATTTTGAAAATTTTAAAATTTTTAAAAAATTTGAAAATGTTGAAAATTTTTGATAATTTTAAAAATTATGTACATTTTGAAAATTTTAATAAATTTGAAAATTTGAAAATTTTGAAAATTTAAAAATTTTAAAATTTTAAAATTTCAAATTTTTGAAAATGTTGAAAATTTTGAAAATGTTGAAAATTTTGAAAATTTTGAAATTTTGAAAATTTTCAAAATTTTTAAGTTTTGAAAATTTTAAAAATTTTAAAAATTTTGAAAATGTTGAATTTTTGAAAATGTTGAAAATTTTTAAAAATTTGAAAATTTGATAATTTTAAAAATTTTGAAAATGTTTTGAAAATTTTAAAAATTTTAAACATTTTCAAAATTTTTAAAATTTTGAATTTTTGAAAATTTCGAAAATTTTGAAATTTTGAAAATGTAGAAAAATTTTAAAATTTTGTAAAATTTTGAAAATGTTAAAATTATGTAAATTTTGAAAATTTTAAAAATTTTAAAAATTTCAAAATTTATAAAAATTTTGAAAATTTTGAAAATTTAAAAATTAAATGTAAATTTTGAAAATTTGAAAAATTTGAAAATGTTTTGAAAATTTTGAAAATTTGAAAATTTTGAAAATTTTGAAAATTTTAAAATAATTTTGAAAATTTTGCAAATGTCATAAACAAAATTTAAATTTTGAAAATTTTAAAATTTTAAAAATTTTGAAAATTTTCAAAATGTTGACAATGTTGAAAATTTTGAAAATTTTACAAATTTTTAAAATTTTAAAATTTGATAATTTTTAAATTTTCAAAAGTTTTCAAAATTTTCATAATTTTTTACATTTTAAAAATTTCAACATTTTCAACATATTTTAAAATTTTCAAAATTTACATAATTTTTAACATTTTCAAAATTTTCAAATTTTTAGATAATTTTCAAAATTTTTAAAATTATCAAAATTTTAAAAATTTTCTACATTTTCAAAAATTCAACATTTTCAACATTTCAAAATTTAAACATTTTAAAAATATTTTAAAATTTTCAAAATTTTTTAAATTTTTTTCTACATTTTCAACATATTTCAAAATTTTAAAATTTTCAAAATGTACATAATTTTAAAATTTTCAAAATTATCAAAATTTTCTACCTTTTCTACACTTTTAAAAATTTCAAAATTTTCAAATATTCAAGATTTTCAACATATTCAACAATTTTAAAATTTTCAAAATTTACATAATTTTCAAACTTTTCAAATGTATTATAATTTGCAAAATGTACATAATTTTAAAAATTTTAAATTTTCAAAATTTTCAAAATTTCCGACATTTCAAAATTTTCAACATTTTAAAGATTTTCAAAATGTTTAAAAATTTTTAAAATTTTAAAATTTTTAAAATTTACATAATTTTTGACATTTGCAAAATTTTCAAAAACATTTAAGACATTTTCAAAAATTAAACATTTTTAAAAATTTTCAAAATGTTTAAAATTTTCAAAACATACATAATTTTAAAATTATCAAAATTTTTAAAATTTTAAAATTTTCTACATTTTCAAAAAATTCAACATTTTCAACATATTCCAAATTATTAAAATTTTCAAAATTTACATAATTTTTAACATTTTCAACATTTTCAAAATTTTCAACATTTTCAACATTTTCAAAAAATTCAACATTTTCAACATATTCCAAATTATTAAAATTTTCATAATTTTTTACATTTTCTAAAAAATTCAACATTTTCAAATATTCAACATTTGCATCATATTCAACATTTTTAAAATTTTTAAAATTTACATAATTTTCAAACTTTTCAAATGTATTATAATTTGCAAAATGTACATAATTTAAAAAATTTTCTACATTTTCAAAAATTCAACATTTTCGACATTTCAAAAAATTCAACATTTTAAAAATTTTCAAAATGTTTAAAATGTTTAAAATTTTAAAATTTTTAACATTTACATAATTTTTGACATTTGCAAAATTTTCAAAACTTCAAATTTTCTACATTTTCAATATATTCAACATTTTTAAAATTTTCAAAATGTACAAAATTTTCAAAATTTCAAAATTTATCAAAATTTTCTACCTTTTCTACATTTTCAAAAATTTTAAACATTTTAAAAATTTTAAAAATGTTTAAAATTTTCAAAATTTACATATTTTTCAAAATTTTCAAATTTTTAAAATTTTAAAATTTTTAATTTTTTAAAAATTTCAACATTTTCAACATATTCAACATTTTTAACATTTTCAAAATGTTGAATTTTTAAAATGTCGGATATGTTGAATTTTTAAACTGTAGAACATTTTTAAATTTTTGAAAAAGTTTATTAAAATGTTTGATTTATTTTTTAAAATATTGGAAATGTTAAAAATT
>JAEIFI010000028.1:0-10690 GCA_018901815.1 Zaprionus lachaisei
TATAATTCTTGCGATTTTATTTGCCTATGTGGTGTAATTATTAGTGCGGTATTTTATTAGTGCTAACCTTGTAAGTACAACCGTAGAAGTAACAAACTAATACTTTTATTAGTCAATTCGTAAACTAATATTCCTAATTTTGCACTTGCGCGTCTTTGGCGTCAAGTTTTTGTTTCTGTTTTGATTAACATTCCCACGCTCTCCCGCTCTCCCGGTAACGAAATTATATTTCTCTCTGAGTAAGTTGTGTAGTGCTGTTGTTGTAAACGTCACAGCTGTTGTTGTTTTGTTTACTTCGTTGTGCTCGCTAGATTTGCAGTTTTATTGTCGTACTTGCTTGCTTGCCTGTTTTCGGCGCTGTAACTGTTTCTTGCTCTCTCAAGAAATTTATTTCACTTAATCTGTTTTCTTTTTGCTCTTCGTTGTCTCCTACATTTTAAAGGCATATTAATTTTCACAATCATGGTGTCGTGCTCAGCAGCAATTTGCTTATGTTCTTCTGATCCTAAGGCGGATTACATTGGTTGCTGGCTCTGTGATAATTTTTGTCACTTAAAATGCTGTGACCTAACTGTGCGGGTTAGGGACGCCGTCCATGCCAATACTGGTCTCAGATGGTCGTGTGAAACGTGTCGTGTGGCTGAATCCGATTTACGGAAAATCCATAAGAAAACCAAACTTGGGTTTTATAAGATACGCACAGCTTTCTCTAATCTCCAATCTGAATTTTTGGAGATGGAGGCCAAATTTAACGCCTTTACGGTTCCTAGCAAACCACCGGCTCCTTTAAGTGTTCCTTTAGATTCGGTCTCTACGAATTTAAAGCTCACCAACCTACCTTCCTCTCAGGCTTCTTCTCCCGATCTTCTAAGCCTACTCTCCCCTATACCGTCTTGCTCTTCTAACTGCACAAAAAAAAAAAAAGACTAGCAGCAAAGTTACCGCACCCAAACCTCTTGCTCCTCCTCTTGTGCCTACTCCCATTACGAGCAACGACAACAACATAAAGGGAAATGTTCCCGCAATAATGCCTGCTACTAAGGCACAGAGTATAAAACCTCTGATTGCGATTAAACCCAAAAAATTGGTGTTTATCTCTCGTTTGGCGCCGGACACTTCCATAGAAGATGTACAATCGTACATCCTAGCAAAGCTGCCTTTAATTAACTTTACAGTTGAAAAATTCAATTTCAAATTTAAGCGCGACATTTCTTCTTTCAAAATTAGTCTCCCAGCAGAACAGTTTAAAGACGTTTGCGCTACTTCCTTTTGGCCGCCTGACCTTATTGTTAAGGAGTTTACTCCTAAACAAAAAAGCCGTACTGCCGTTAATCTTCCCACGCTGGCCGTAACTTCGCCAAAAAACTCAACAAATTCAAAGTCTTCAAAAAACTGAACTTTTCATTTCTTCATGCCTCCGAAAATGTTAGGGGTCCTACAAAAAAACTTTCTTCTTTAATTCTATCCTATCAAAATGTTAGAGGTCTCTGTAGTAAAATCTCTAGTCTTTATCTTAATAGTCTTGCCTTTTCTTCCCAAATTATTGCTTTTACCGAAACCTGGTTAAAACCAGAGATTCTAAGCTCTGAAGTCTTTCCAGATAGGTATACAACATACAGGCTTGATCGACCTGACCGACGGGGTGGTGGAGTACTGATTGCAGTAGACTCCAACATTGAGTCGGACCTTTTACAACCGGAGTTTCAATTTAACATTGAACTTATTTGTGTAAAACTACACTTTCCCGGTTTTTTCTTGTATATAACCTGCTCCTATATTCCGCCGTCATCGGAATTATCAGTCTACTTGCAACACTTGTCTGCAATTAAGACTATTTTTCACCTGCTATCAGACAGAGATCACTTCATAGTCCTGGGCGACTTTAATATCCCAGAATGTAATTGGACATCTAGTGCTGAAGGAAACTTCCTTTTGCCTTCCCGGCAACATGACCTATTTGACGGTTTGTTTGACATGTCTTTGTCGCAGGTCAATCATGTCGAAAACTCCCTGAACAGATTGCTTGATTTATGTTTCACCTCTGATCCTTCCAAGGTGATTGTAGACAGGGTACAACCCCTTTCCCTACCGGAAGATCCTTATCATCCTACTTTCGAAGTGAATTTCGACTTGGGTATTAGTATTGTGAATAAAAGTGAAAGGCCGTGTAATCGCGTGCGCTGCTTTAAGAAAGCAGACTTTGAAACTCTAAATTTTTTAATTTCACATTGTGATTGGTCTGATTTTTATGCATCAACTGATATGTCAGTTGCAACTAATATCTTTTATAACACCCTAAACTCTGTTCTTGATATCTGTGTTCCGTTATCCTATCCGTTATGCTCAAGCAAACCCCCTTGGTTTACAAAAGAGCTGTCTCGCTTAAAAAACTTAAAGAGTAGCTTATTCAAGAAATATAAGCAAAGAAATGCACCGCTTGTCTTCTCCCGCTACCTATCTGCTCGGGCAAATTTTACCGTGCTTAACGCGAAATGTTATAAAAACTATTTGACCAGATGTAGGTTTCAGTTTTTTCAGAATCCTAAAAAGTTTTATAGTTTTGTTAACATGAAGCGTAGGTCAGCGGTCTTTCCTTCTAAACTTTCGTTTGATAACGCTGAGGCGGACACAGATCAGGCCATGGCCGATATGTTTGCTAAGTTTTTTCAAACAACTTATTCTTCTTCTACGCCAAGCATTCATTCTTATCCATATAGTGTACCCAGTTCAAATGGCATCTTCACACCGTTACTGAACGAAAGTTCACTTTTTAAGGATCTTAGCTTAGTTAAACCAGTCTTTTCACCAGGTCCCGATGGTATCCCCGCCTGTGTACTTAGATATTGTGCCAATTCCTTATGTAAGCCATTGCTCAAATTATTTTCGCTGTCCTTAGACACCGCCTCCTTTCCTTCCATATGGAAGGAATCATTTATTATACCTTTATTCAAAAAGGGCAGTAAGTCTGATGCAAGTAATTATAGAGGTATCTCTAAATTATCGGCTATACCTAAATTCTTCGAGAATGTTATAACTCCTCACTTGCAACATTTTAGCAGATCCGTTATATCCCCTTTTCAACACGGATTCGTAAAACGTCGTTCTACCACGACAAATTTGCTTGAGCTGACATCCTTTGTGGTAAAAGGATTTCAGAAAAATCTTCAAACCGATGTCATATATACTGATTTCAGTAAGGCATTTGACTCAGTCAACCATTCTCTTCTTGCACATAAACTGAATCTTCTCGGTTTCTCACCAAAACTTCTTAGTTGGATTGTGAGCTATTTGGATGACAGAACCCAACGAGTCCTCTTTAAGAATAATCTTTCTTACCCCGTTCATGCCACATCTGGTGTTCCTCAGGGAAGCCATTTAGGTCCCCTGCTTTTTACACTTTTCATCAATGACCTTCCAACGGTCATACTTAATTCCCGTACTCTCATGTATGCTGATGATGTCAAGCTCTGTTTTCAATTTAGAGACGACTCCTGTCATCTACGCCTTCAATCTGACTTAAATTGTTTCTATTCTTGGTGTCGTGCAAATCTCCTTAATCTGAACAGCTCCAAATGCAAGCTGATGACATTCTCACGAGCCTGTCCAAAGTACGTATCTTACTCTCTTTGTGGTTGTACCTTGGAAAGAATTTCCCTGGTTGATGATCTAGGTGTCCGTTTGGACCGCAAACTCAAGTTTTGCGAACATATATCATCAATGGTTAATAAAGCTATGGGTGTGCTCGGCTTTATTAAGAGATGGTCTAAGGAGTTTGACGATCCTTACCTAACTAAGACTCTTTTCACCTCGCTTGTTCGTCCAATTCTAGAGTACGGATCATGTGTCTGGAGTCCTCAGTACACAGTTCACAAGGATCGCATTGAATCCGTACAGAAAAACTTTTTAATTTTTGCCTTGCGAGGCCTTAACTGGGACGTAAATTCAAGACTTCCTTCCTATCCTAGTAGACTTTTGTTACTAAATCTGCCTTCCCTAGCCAATCGTAGAACTATGCTTGGTGTTGTATTTATTTATAACCTTATACAAGGGGACATAGATAGTAACGACTTGCTTAGTCGACTACACTTCTCTGTCCCTGGTAGAATCACCCGTAATTATCTTCCTCTAAAACTTTCCAATTGTAGCTCGAATTATGCCCTGCATGAGCCTTTCAGGGTACTATGTTCGGACTATAATAAACTATATTACATTATCGCTAACAACAACAATAATTCTGTATCTTGCTTAAAAGTACAAATCCTTACCCACCTTTCTAGTAACTAGTTTAATATATACTTATCTTCTTTCTAGTAACAGTAGTACTTTTTAACTAACTGCATGTTTGAACATTCTAATCGCTATTTTGATTAGGTTTTGCTTACTAACACTAACTCTCCTGATCTGATTGGGTTTTTCTGGGTTTTCCCCAATCCTCTGCAACAAATGTTGGATCGGCTCTTTCATTTTTTTATCCCAATGTAAACTCAATTCAATTAATTTCTTTTTCTTTCTTTTCTCACAGTTAAGATTTTACTTTTAACTTAAAATTATTAATTATAACTATTAATTGTATTTTTTCTTTACTTTTAAACAGTCGACTGACCTTAGTCCGACTATAAACTAATTAAATAAATAAAAAATAAAAAACAAAGATCGATGTGTCAATACTACGGAAGGTATCAGACGGTGCAAACGAAATTGCACGAGGGCTGGATGCCATAAATCAAACGGCTCGTGATTGCTGGATTATATATCTTTTATTGAAAAAACTTGACGCTGACACACGGCGTAGATGGATCGAACGCAACATGGACACAGACTCACCTACTCTGGAGGAGTTCTTCAAATTTTTGGATGCTCGATGCGAGGAATTGGAATTAACGAGAGACAACTGCTGGAGGCAAATCGGCAGCGCAAGGGGAAAAACAGAAACGGATTACACAATCAATTGTTGCGTTGGAAAGCACCGAGTGCACTAAATGTCGGTCGACAGAACACACTTTATATGGCTGTCAACAATTTCTGGATATGGCAGTTGAGCACCGAAGATCGTTCGTGAAGGAAAAATCACTTTGCTATAATTGCCTAAAGCCTGGCCATGGAGTCAGCAAGTGCAAGTCAACATAGAAGTGCAGACAATGTAAATGTCACCACCATACACTTATCCATGTTCAGAGTAATCAACCACAGGGTACTCAGCTTCAAGTCGATTGGAATCAACAGCAAATTTCACAGGACACAGCAACGACCTTTAATCATAATCATATGGCACATATACAGAACGCAGGCGCAACAGTATGTGCGCAAGGGAGTGGATCATCTACTCAACCAAACGGAGGACACAGAATCGTATTACCTACCGATGTGGCCTATGTAAAGAGTGCAAGAGGAGATTACGTTACATTCCGACTCTTATTGGACACCGGGTCCGAATTATAATACATATCGGAATGTTGCATACACGGATTGGCATGTTCACCATCACACATCTTTGTCTCGGAAATTTCTTCGGTAGCGGCTGACACCACAAGGGGTTGCAGCACACTTTCAATCAGGTCTGGGATCTCGGATTACGAATTGGTTGTCATGGCTCACGTGCTTGGCAAAATTACTTCATCAATAGAAAGGCAAAACCTAGACACTTCGGTACTTGATAAGTTCAAGGATCTTTAACTGGCAGACACGGTTTTCAATACATCTGCACCAATCGATATACTACTTGTTAGTGAACACGTGTGGAGTACACTCACAGGGAAAAGGATATACGACAACAGGAGCAATCTCATTGCCATTTCATCAGTTTTTGGATGGGTTATTACATCGCTAATGTTAAACCAAAGCAATCAGGCTATTTTGCTCACTACAACAACGGATATCAATGCAATGCTTCGTAGGTTCTGGGAGCTGGAGAACATCAGTAACATCACAAAAAGGGAACCTGACGATGAACAGGTGGAGAATCACTTTCTCACTACACTCACACGAGATGGAAATGGGAACTATATCGTGGAACTTCCATTCAATACAACTTCAAGGAGCACTAAGCCGTTTCAAATCAGTGGAATGACGCTTACAAAGGGATGAGAATCTACGTAAACAGTGCGTAAACCTTATGTGCGAATACAATAACTTGGAGCACATGCGCGAAGTGCCAGAAGACAACAACAATGGCAGCAGTTCTATCTACCACACAACCCGGTACTAGGTCGGAAGCTAAGAGTGGTTTTCGACGGGTCATTTCGTTTTGAATATGGCAAATCTCTAAACGACACACTATTCACAGGACCAAGTATTCAGCGCGACTTATTCGTCTTCGCTTTCGAATGTACAAGTATGTATTCTCAGGGGATATTGTCAAGATGTTTCGCCAAATTTGGGTAGCAGACAAACATCAGGATTTTCAAAAAATCGTCTGGAGAGAGGATCCATCAGGTCCAATCAAACACTTCAAACTCTGCACCGTAACTTACGGAACTTCATGCGCACCATTTCTGGCGGTGCGTGTAATTGGAACAGCTGGCTCAGGATCATATTCATGAATTTCGAACTGTTGCTGGAGGATTTTTATGTCGATGACGAACTTACTGGATTAAACAGCGAGAAGGAACGACTACGGAACAAAAAGGAACTTATTCAACTGATGGCCTGCGCTGATCTCCCACTTAGAAAATGGGTGTCAAATACAACCCGTATGCAAACAGAAGATAGCGATTTTTCACAGCAGTTCAATCGTCACCGGTTAAGGTACTTGGCCTCTACTGGCATTCTGGGGAAGATACAAGTTATGAACCCTCTCCAAGTATCTTCCCCCCTCCCCCTACTGACCGCCGCTCTTACACGCGCGCCCTTCGTTGCGCTGGCTGCAAACGCCGTTAGCTTAACTACGGCGGCGAAACGGTGCGAATTCAAAACAAGAGAAGAGAGAACTTTATTGCGCTCCCGCTCCGCCCTAAACTAATTTACACTACACTTCAATTTTTTTCTTTTTAATAACTAACTTAATTTAACACCGGCCCCGTTGAAGGCCTGTACGGCTTCAAGCAACCGGTAATGGAGCCAGTTTATGAATGGCCCGTCTATAAACTCTCCCTTCGCTAGTCCTGCCGAGGAGCCACTGTTGCGGAGGAAGGTTGTCTTCTGCGACGACGACGAGTGTGACTTTTTTAGAATCCGTAGATGATTAGAAATATACAACAAATCAGTTATCATATGGTTCAACCTGAATTTTGTTAACCAACTCATTCTGCTCATTATCACTGTGCAACATTTTTTTGGTCATTGATTCCGAACCGATTTTTGACAATTGCCGCTGAAAGTACTTTCCGAAACAAACGAGAACAACAGTCGAGTCGACAAGTGGATACCCTTCAACCTATATTCCGGTGTAAACATACAAATGTACGTGCTTTCTAATTATTCTCGACAGATGGCGTTCGCCTACCTGCCTTTGTGGCAATCCTGTTAGCCATTTATTAGTTATGTAACAAAGCCTGATAGTTATCGATACCTATCTGAACTCACTTCACTTCAGTTCTTCTTCTTCTAAATAGTTCGTAAATGCATTTCTAGCGCGTACCAAAATTCATTACATGTGTTTCTTCTTGAATTTTTGGCACGAGCTACGAATGCATATTGCGCATGTGTAAATGCTTTATGTCATATCTATGTATATTTGTACCAAATAAATAAATGTTTCTCCAATGTTTATGTCCATTTACTTCTGAGTATACTATATGTAATAAAAAAGGGGGTAAAGGTTAAATAGTTGCCTGCGTCACCGATTTTGTTTAAATTTTTTTACTGATAGGGCTATATTTATCTTGATTTTAGGTGAATTGTTTGGCGGTCGCTTCTAGTTTTTTAGGACATGGATTTTAAAAAAATGCATGGTCTATTGTGTTTGTCGGAACGGAAATGTGCGTAACAGGCAGAAGGAGGCATCTCCGACCCCATAAACTATATATATAATATAATATATATTCTGAATCAGTATCAGTAGCAGAGTCGATTGAGCCATGTCTGTCCATCTGACCGTCTGTCCGTCTGTCTGTCTGTATGAACACCTGGATCTCAGAAACTATAAGAGCTAGAGTCATCAAATTTTGCGACAACATACGTATTTCAAAGTTTTTTTTTTTTAACATTTGGACACGCCCCTTCCCCCCTCTGTAAATCAGTAATAACTATTTAAAAACTACAATATTAGGTCAAAAACCAAAGTTATATATCTTACATGACAAATACCTTGCCACGGGCGTTATGTGAAAATTTCATTTAAATCGGACAATTAATAAGTGAGATATGATACGAATTAAACTCACTTTGAACATATTATACTTAAGCAGACCTAATTAACGCAAGCATACCAATTCTAGCGTCAGACACACAGCATTTTAAACTTTTTATTTGCATTGTATGGTAACAGAATTGGTTCACAATGCAGCTTTGCCGATGGACCAAGGAGTGAGGCAATGGGCGAGTGGTAAGAGTGGCGGACGGCAAATTAAAAAGACTGTGAGAGAGTAAGTGTGTTCTCAACTCCCAGGTTGAGGCAGGTGCGAATTTTAATTTATTAATTATTTTTTTTTTATTTTGTTTATTTATTTTATTCTAATAAACTAAAAGAAAACTTACAGTCAAGCGGGCTGTGATATAGCCGCTACAAACAAATTAAATTCTTTAATTAAATTTCATCGATATGAGCCCGATCTGGCAGCCCGGCACCATCGTAAGCAGACGATAGTCCCGCGGCGATATTCGCCGTTACACAAAAATAGACGCTAAGTTCGGATAGACGCTAAGTACAGACAACAACTGAATTGTCACGCTTATCATTTACGCATACGAAATAAATGCTTTAATTTAATAACAACATAGTGTGATCCACCGTTTCATTACAAGCCCTTTAAAAGTTGTGAATGTGCGAGTGGGACGCCCATACATACAAACATGTCTGCATATCCACATTTATGTATTGGCATCCCACTTCAACACACATTATTGCACGCATGTATGTATGGTACATACATATGTACAATACAACTAGATTTGGAGTTCTACCAACGAAAGAAACTAAGTTCTAATTACATATATTGCGTACCAAAAACTTAAAAAAAACCGGCTACCGCTGCCGCCTCATTTCAATGTTATTGAGCTTTTAAAATATTTTAATGAAAAACAAAAAATTTCACATGCCGATCGCGTTAGCAAGCGCACCGCGAACACGGTCAACAACATCATTGGCCTTACAGTCCGGAACATAATCCACTCAGCCACTGAACAACTATAGCACGTGTCAAAAAATCAACAAGCAGCACATGAAATAAATTTTGGTACGCGCTAGAAATGCATACATATACCTATTGCCCTCTCGCTCAGTCGCGACTCTGCGCTTCTGCTTTGTCTATGCGTTCTTCTTCTTTTGTTCGTTAATTTAAATTGCGCGTGTCGTCGAAAACTGTATAAAATTTATATCCGCCAAATTTTTAATATTAATCCAAATAAAGCGCAATTTTCATTTTTATAAATATCCGAAAATAAATAAGTTAGACAGATAGAATCTATCTATGACTGCAGATTGCAGAAATTAATTAATTTGGAGAACATTTAAGTTGTGCAGAACATCTCAAGTCGACTCGTAGGTCACCAAAATTTAACTTTTTAGGAACAACTAGCCTTATTACATTTGCAGTAGCCTCCCCTTGGTGTTCCCCTAGGTACTGATTATTTTTGATAATCCGTGAAAAATTCGAGCGGCGATTCTATTTTGTTATTTACAAACTTTGGTAATCATTAAACATGTGCCCTCAGCAGCGATTTTTTTAAAATTTTGTTTACAGGTAGGGCTATATTTATGATGAATTTAGGTGAATGACAGAAGTCTCGGACTCTTCTAGTTTTTTTTTAATTGAATTTTTAAAATAATTAAATTTGCATGTATTTTGTTGTTGGCCAATTCTCAGTAAATCGTCACAACGATGCGCACTGTGTCCCACAAGCGATTTATTTCAAACGAAATGTTATTCAGGCACAATAATGTTTTATTTTATGAGTTGCATATTGAGTGAGAAATTCGGCGCCTACAACTAGAACTCGTTGGTCGGCAGACTGGCGCCAATGTAGATGCTTTATAACTCAATATGCTTTCAGAGTATCTTATGTGAGCGGCAAGCAATGAACATTTGATGTTTGGAATTAGAGCGCCGAAGGCAAAAACGACAGCGAAACGATGAGCATGGGCATATTTCTTTGCGTTAGCCATCGTTTCAATGTATGTGTGCTATGTATGCACAAGCTCGCATATGAATGTATGCGTTGCTTGTGAAGTTTGACAACAGGCAAATGCTTCGACCAGCGCGCTGGCAGCCTGAAGTCAATTTTCTGTTTCGGCGTCGAGAGCCAAGAGACTGACGCACAGTGGGCGAAAATGGTTATTTGGCGCAATAACTTTTAACCTGAACACAAAATGTTTTCGAGTGAGCGATCGACTCTCTTCGTGAGAAACCGCGAGAAGCACACAGCGGCATCAGGTCCAGTGTTGCCAATTTAGCCTTTTTCCGGATAGATCTGTCCGGATTTTAACAGCGTCATCCGGAAAAAATTGAAAACAGCCCCTATCCAGAAAACTGTCCTTTTTTTGGTTTGTCCTTTTTTATCCTTTATTGATTCTGATTAAATTGTTACAAAAATC